>CAIGRL010177881.1:0-12263 GCA_903798325.1 Fraxinus xanthoxyloides | reverse complement strand
GGTAGAGTGTTCGAGAAGTGTCAGAATCGACTCGTGTCGGACACGGACACACTACCCGAATTGAAGTGTCTGTGCTACAGAGTACTTGGGTGCTTATATGGTGGGGTGGTTAACCTTTGAGATTTATATTCATGGATGCAGGTGCGTAATGAAAAGGCAAGAAAATATTTAACAGATATGAAGAAAAAGCACCCAGTGTCTTTTACTGAGAAGTTTCCTACTGCAGATCCTTTGGCAGTAAAATTGTTGAAACGGTTGTTAGCATTTGATCCAAAGGATCGGCCCACTGCTGAAGAGGTGAGTTTTCCCATATTATTAGCTGCATTCTATAACCTGCATGTTCTATAAATAGGTATTACCTGGTGGAGCTTTCGGTAAGTTTTCTTTTGTATTTATTTGGCTTCTGTTTTGGTATTATTGGGTTTATTAGGCATTGGCTGATCCTTACTTTAAGGGACTGGCTAAACTTGAGAGGGAACCTTCTTGTCAGCCAATTTCAAAGCTGGAGTTTGAGTTTGAGCGCCGACGGGTGACTAAGGAAGACGTCAGGGAATTGATATTTCAAGAAATATTAGAATACCATCCTCAACTACTCAAGGACTACATGGCTGGAAATAATGGCACAAGTTTTCTTTACCCCAGGTTTTAAACACCTCCATTCTACCAGATCTATGAGATTGTATACATGAATCTCATTCTGTGATGGTATAATTTGCACTATGCAGTGCCATCGGTCATTTCAGGAAGCAATTTGCCTATCTTGAAGAAAATCTTGGGAGAAGTGGACCTGTGATTCCTCCTGACAGAAAGCACGTCTCTCTTCCACGGTAAGATTTTTGTTTGTTTAATTTTTGGGGATCTGTTTTTTGCTTTTGCTTTTGCCTTTGATAAATTCTCTTATTTTGCGATATATACACGTGCACACACACAAATGATTAACTCTTATTATCCCATATATACACATGCGCGCACACTCAAGTGATGCTGAAGTAGGGAATATTCTCAGTTTCCCTTTTTGTTTCTTCATTCTTTTTATTTTTAATCATGAAATTACTCATTTATCGAAAAAGAAGACATGCATTTCAAGAAGGTAGGAAAAATACTCTTAAGATCAAAGATGAATCAGCATATGGCATCAGTGAGGTGCCAACTCCAATTTTCACTGAACAAACAACTGATCTCGAGATGTCCTCCTATTCTTTTGTATTCTTGCACTCAACTTATATGCACCTTGTGTATTGCTGCAAAAGCATGCCAGTTTTTTTTGGAAGATAACGAGACTCGAACTGAGGGTGTCCTCTTCTTTTGTTGTTATGCATCCAGTCCTTATGGTTATGGAAGATAACAAGAATTGATGGTGTCCTCTTCTTTTGTTGTTGTGCATGTGTATTTATATATCTCTGATACCAGACAGAAAATGAGGTAGTTTGAGTTCAAATCCTTCTCTCCTATTATGCAGGTCTACAGTAAATTCAAGTACCATACCTCCAAAAACCCAACAGAACATGTCGGCGCTCAATCATCGGCAAACTACAGAAGAAATGTCCACTGGGATTATAAATTCAGATGCCACATTTGGAAATGTATCGAAGGTTGCACGTCCACCCCCGCCGCGGGTGCCCACTGGTAGGTTTTCTACTTTGGATTATCATTTCTGTTGTTACTAGTAACTTCTATGAGATGTGATGTCGAGTGAAGCCGTTGGAAAGTCTTGGATGTCTATTGAATCACAAAAGAAAGCATAATTTACCATGGGAATTTGCGGTTCAGCATGAGGAACAAGTCGGATAATAACCATCTGCCTTTCCATTTTTTAACAATGGAAAAACTCTATATAAAGCAGTGAACAACTCTGTAATATTAAAATTTCAAGAGGAGAAGCGGGTGTCAGTGCTGTGCAAGAACAGGAATAGTAGAGAGAACATCATCTAATATTTGGTTGGGGATCTTTGGAGTTTTCATTCTGTATGAAATTCACAACACCTTTTATGATTATGTTATGATTTTCTTTCCAGTAACAATAATTTCAGGGGGATCGTGTATTTATAGAAAGCTGGGTTGAATAGAATGCATGTTTTATTTACTATAATACTACAGAAGTTTGTACAGTTTGGCAGGGAAGTTAATGCGATACTACGTAATTATCATTTGTTTTATATAAGTGACATTTCCTTCTCATGTGCAGCCAAGCCAGGAAGAGTTATAGGACCAGTTTTACCGTATGAGAATCTCAAACATATGAAAGAAACCTCTGATAGAAAGATGCATGTTCAGAACGCTATTCTTCCTCAGTCAATCTCTCCGCATTATTTCTTTGGGACTAATTCTGGGAAGAAACACGAGAAGGGTTGGACAGAAGCTGAGAAAGAATCATCACAGGTCAAATCACTAACTCAGCAATACACGTCAGTTAAATCAACATCTAGCACAACTAGTGACATCAACAAAGCACAACCTCAGCCATACATGCAAACTAAATTAAACCCAGGGATGAATATCGAAGTTAACAGTAATCCATATTACGGCACACAAGCAAAAGTAGGCCTCAATAGCCAGCTTTCAATAGACGTGAAATTGCTGCAGGCTCAATCTCAATTCGGTATAGTTGGGGCTGCTGCCGTTGCTGTGGCTGCTCATATAGAGGTTAGCGATGTTCAGCTTGGATTGACTTAGTAGGGATTTCTTTGAATGGTCTTGCAATGACCTGATCAGTTTATTCAGATAACTGAGGGGAAGACAATAGCCTGCAACAATACGAGTTGTGAACTCCTACGTAGAATGATGTGTATAAATTGTCAAGCCATTCACACGGGGTCCCCCTTCTGATAGAGTGAGTGAGGTTATCTTGTCAGAAGAGAGTTTCTAGTTTAGGTCACTGTAAAATGTCAATTGTCACATTATTGATTGATAAATAAAAGATAACTTTTCATTCAATTTTCCATGTTTTCTTGCTTTTGCTTTGAACTTTAAAGGTGTATTACGTGAACTGTATGTGAAAAGAGTTTGTTATGCTCTAATGGAGTGCCAGATCTTGAGACATTTCGAAACAGAACTCTGCACTAGTACCATCGAATGGCTACATCAAATTTTAGCTCCTCTTGTCTTGATTATTTCTTGTCTACGCTTCTTTCTTTATATTTCTAATGTGATCCGGACAAGGCTTCAAGCGGGAGAAGATTCGAAGTTTGTGGAAAAGAGGCTAAGGGCACGTTCGAGGTTGTTCTCGCACAAACCATAGCTTGAGCAACGGAGTTCAAGAGGTTGAAGTTGATGGGCCAATGGTCAAGTTTCATGTTGCAGTCAAAGGTCCAAACGGATTGGAAAGTGTGGGGATCAAGAAGCCAACTGGGAGCCATTTTGAAGAACCATGCGACGCATGGTTCTAAAGGCCATGCGGTCGCATGGCCATATACCGAGAACAACAAGGGGGCATCCACGTGGTCTGTGCGACAACATACAATCGCCCTATGCGGTTGCATATGCCAAATTCCAGCAGGAAATTTTGTTTGCTTGGGAGTTTCCCTATTTCATTAGAATTCCATATTTTTGGTATCTTTTAGCATCTATTGGATTGTATTTCGTACCTTTTATGATTTCTTAGGGTTTTCATATAAATATGATTTTCTTTTCATTGTAAAAGGGACTTGATTATTTTGAGAGAATTAAATACAATTTGAGAGCTTTATTCCTCCATAATTTGGTGGCTTAAAGTTCTTGAACTTATCAAAAGGACTCACAAATCCTTTTGTGACGTTCCCATTTCACAATTCTTGTTCTGGGTAATCAACGGGTTAGGTTGATCTTTGCACGACGTGATTTCTAGCTTTTTTGAATTTGTTCCATCTGGTTCGTGGGTTCCCAAAATCCATTCTTGGTTGGGTTCACATCACTTTGTATCAGAGCGGCTCTAGAATTTAGGTCATCTATCTTTTACTTTCCATTAATTATTTTATTGTTTGAGTAAAAAAAAAACTACCGTTCGCGATGTATTGTACATGTCGTTACCGTTAAAAAAAATCAATTTAGTATTTTTTTTTTTGAGTCATTATGCCCGTGTAATTTGTCATTTAATTGCATCTAGATTCATTATTTAGTTGTTTATTGGGTTTCGATAAAAAAGGAGAAAAAAAAAGAGTTTCTACTTTAATTCGTGCAATTTGTTGATTATTCAAGAACTTGTGCTTATGGTGGTGTTCGTTGCAAGATTGTGTCACATTTGATTGAGATCGGTTATTTCTCGAGCCATTGACAAAGGAGGACGAGCGGCAAAAGGCAAGAGTGGTGAACTCAATATCGGGTAAACGTCAATTTCGAGTGATACACGAGTGCAAACACGTGAGGTAAACTATTTTGCTTTCTTTTATTCATTTTCATTTAATTTCTATCTTTAATTATTTGCAAAAAAAAAAGAGATATGAGTAAAGGCGAGGAAGAAATGGTGCCGAAGGGATTTTATGTGGAGTTTATGTATAGTATGCAAGCTATAAACCACAAGTTTGATCAGTTATGTTTGACGGTTGAACATATTAGTGGTGATGTCCCTAGGCATGAAACTTTGATTGGGAGTTAGCAACGAGGGACGCCCCAAAGGGTTCCTCGTGGGGGTAGAGGAAATAGGCGAAGATAGAATCTTATGGTTGAATTCTATGGGAAAGATGAGGCGGTGAGTGTAGGAAGTGATGATTATTATTTGGAAGCTGATATGGGACGAATGAGGACTAGAGGAGGTATGTTTGATCGAGGGATTGAAGGAGATTTGGGGAGTATCAAACTGAACATTCCATCTTTTCAAGGTCGGAATGACCCTGAAGCTTACTTAGAATGGAAAAAAGGTGGAATTGGTGTTTGATTGTCATAATTACTCGGAGGAGAAGAAATTGAAGTTAGCGGTATTGGAATTCACTGATTATGCTATAATTTGGTGGGATCAATTGGTGACTAGCCGTATGAGGAATTTGGATAGGCCAATTGAGACGTGGGAATAGTTGAATGCTTGCGTGAAAAAACGGTTTGTACCTGGACATTATTATTGAGATCTTCAACATAAATTACAAACTCTTTTTCAGGGGTCTAGGAGTGTAGAGTATTATTATAAGGAGATGGAGGTGGCGATGATTAGAGTGAACGTAGAAGAGGATCGGGAGGCCACCATGCTAGGTTTCTGAATGAGTTGAATAAGGATATTGCTAACATAGTATAGTTGCAACAATATGTGGAGGTGAAGGACTTGGTGCACATGGCTATGAAGGTGGAGAGACAACTCAGACGAAAAGGGATAGCTAAGTTTACTACCAAACCCAAATAGAGTAGTGGTAATAGGAATAATCGGGCGGAGACCAATGTAAAGGCTGAAATACCTAAGGTTAAGGAGGAGGTGAATAAAAATAAACCAAACATTGAAAATCAAGCTGGTAGGTCAAGGGATATTAAATGTTTCGAGTGTTTGGGTTTGGGACATATAGCTTCACAGTGTGACAGTGTCCAAACCGACGGGTGATGATTCTTCGAGAAAATGGAGAGATTGAGTCGAATGATGGGATGAGAGTGATAGTATGCCTGAGTTGGAGGATGTTAAAGGTGAAACTTATGTGGAGTACCCGGTTGCGGAGTCATTAGTGATGATGCATACTCTTACTATACAATTGATGGTGGATGATAAGGAACAACAACTTGGGAATTTGTTTCACATTAGGTGTCACATTAAAAATCAAGTTTGCAGTTTGATTATAGACGGTGGGATTTGTACAAACGTGGCTAGCATGACCCTTATAGAGGAGTTGGGATTACCTCTTATGAGGCATCATCAACCATACAAATTGGAGTGACTGAATAATTGTGGGGAGATACGGGTTACCAAGAGGATCTTGGTGAATTTCAGCACTTGATGATATAATGATGAGGTGTTGTGTGATATGGTTCCAATGCATGCAGGACATCTCTTGTTGGGTAGGCCATGACAATATGATGGGAGAGTAAAGTGTGGAGGATTCACAAAGCGATACAACTTTGTGAAGGATGGAAAAACCATTACGCTTGTACCATTGACACCACAACAGGTCCATGGGGACCAACTAAAATTGAAAAGTGAGCGAGAAAATAAAAATAAAGAGCGAAAAAATGAGAGCAATAGAGAAGAAAGTAAGGTGGCTGAGAGTGGGAAGAAATGAGTAGAGCCACATGAGAGAAAAGAGAGGGAAAAGGTCAGAGAGGAGAGAAAATTCCAAAGTGAACTTATATGCAAGAAAAATTAAGATAGTTTCTTTTAAAAGCTTTTCCATATGAAGCAAAAGCAAAATTTAAAGCTCTGACAAACTACCTGGATGTGTGGTAAAAAAATAATTCTAAAAAAAATTGAATTTTAAAAAATGAGAAAAAAAAAAAGGCTTCCTTGGAAATATGAGAAAAGAGAAAAAAAAAAATAAAAAAAAAAGTGATATTGATGGTGCAATGGAAAAGATAGAATAGTACAAACATAATTAGTATGTAATTTTTTGTTTCTAAATTTGTTTAGATATAATTCATTTTTGTTTTTACTTTCTAAGGTAAAAAAAATTTATGTTACAAAGTAAGTAATTTTTTTATTTTGAAAATTATTTAAGTACCTTTAATTTACTTATAAGTAAATATTTTAAACTTAATCAAATGTACATTTCATAATTCGATTCTTTTTCGTGCCCATCTATACTAAAAAGTTGGTCGATACCGCTGTAATGATTGAAAATGGGGTCCAACCAATGTCTAGCATAAACAAATAAGTAAACAAAAAATCACATTTCAATTTATTCAAAACAAAAAATCACATTTCAATTTATTCAACATTTTCACATTATGTACGTAATTTCATATAAAAAAATTATTTACATATATATATATTAATTTTTTTTAACATTATCAATTATCTTACTTTAAAAATATTGTGCATATCATTCATTCCAAATATAAGGCAGCAAGTCGCAAAAGAAAAGTTGTCACATCAAATATAGTTGTAAGGTCTTATCACCTTATTAGTAGTCGAAGTTTAGGTCGGCTAATTAAGGAAAACTACAGAATGTACATTGGAAGACCAGTATTTGATAAGCCTTAGTTGACCTTTGGAGGACAATGAATTTCTAAGAAAAAAATGGATGTAGCCAAAACAAATAGAAAAAAGCTGTGCGTACAGAATTCAAATTTCTAGCAGGTTCAAGAATTTGAATTCCTGTACCTGTAGCATGTCTCAAACAAATAAGATCAAAGTAGTCAATCTGTTATCGAAAAAGTATTTCCAGTTATTATTTCATCTATATTATTATTCGCCAAGAATATATCAGTCAATTCATTAAAAAAAAATCTCAAAATCGTTCACAAAACAGGAGTAATTTTCACGATCGGAAAATAGGGCTAAAAGAGGAGTGAGGGGTTTGGAACACGGAAAATAGGGATAAAAGGGGGGTCTTTGAACAAATGGTCCATAACCTATGTCCCCCATATGCAAATGGTCCATATTCTTCCATTCTTGGCATTGACCCCCTCAATCTATTCGTTTTGTACGCTAATGATTCTTTTCATTTGATTCCGTTTATTTGACCGTTAAAAAGTTACTTTTATTAAATGACTATTATACTCTTATAGTTGCATATATAAATTAATTAATTAATTAAATTAAAAAGGAATAAAAATGATAAATAAACCAATCCCTACCAAACTAATGCCCCATCCCAACCCCAAAAACCCTCCACCGAAACTCTATGGCTGATTTTCAACAGCAAAATCCCTGAAGCATATTGTTTGCAACTAGAAAAGGCACAGACTCTTGGGAGAAAAATATACCCAAATTGCCAACTGTTGCAGCAGCATGGGCTCTTTTTATTAGAGAAGTGTTTCAATACTGGATACCGAATTTACAGTTTTAATATCGGATTTACAACATATCGGATTGGCACATACCGTATATGCAGTGAATTTAAACACCGGATATCCACATATCCTTTTTGTACATAACTTTGAATATAATAGATTCAATTATATAGAACAGATTTAATAATATAGTAGATTCAATGATTTGTTAATTACAAGTAATTTAATGTCTAAACAATACCACCTCCAAGACTCAAACAAAAATTAAAATGTATGCAGACAAAACTTGAACTGTATGCAGAGAAGTTTTTCGTGTATGTTCAGAAAAATGGAAAACGAGACATTAAAAGAACTGCGAAATGTATGCGACTTTCACGTTGAAAGAAAAATCATTAAAGATTTAATGAACTCGATAACCACCCCTCCTCAACTGCTGTCCAAGTCTGAGAATTAACTCTTCCCTACCAAATAATGAAAGAAACAAAGGGATATGACCATAGTACACAAACAAAGGATGCTACCGAAGAATTGTAAAAAGAAATGTAGGTTTATCTTTACCTTTTCCATTGATCATGTCATGGGACGCCAATAAAGGTACGCCGGAGTTTTCTCCTGATGCATTTTTGTAGTAAGAGAACAAAACTAATTGTATAATTGCTAGGATAGTTCCTATTCCATTTGGGACCTGTAGTACAGAATAGATCCAAAGCCAATATAAAATACAGAACCGTAAATACAGCATTTCTACTGAAAAAGGTTGGAAAAACTTACATATATAAAGGGATCAAAACTGAAGATTCCATACAAAAGAAAAGACGTGCTCATCAAAAAAGTGGAGAGGGACAGATAAAACGGCATGAATTCAACACTCCTCGTTTTGATCACCAGATTCTGTCGAACATATATTGATCAATGTAAGGGCACCAACATAAAACTAATCAATGAAAGAAAATGCATTGATCATCTTAAGTGCAGCAAGCACGCACAATAATAAACAAAGGGGAAGCGAGCATTGATACGAGGGAAGCGCTACTCAGGAACCCAATGATGAGGTGACGAACTTCAAGGTCTATTATGAGCAAGCTCCCAATGACGATAACAGCAAATATGCCGGAGACTGCCAATAACAATCCAACCATCCTCACCTGCTAGCAACATCCAAACATTTACCAGATGATTACATTAATGTAGGGGGCCAAAACAAGAAGAATAAGTTTACCTTTTTTGTTTTCTCGGCGTATATTATGAAGAGGAAAATGTAGACTATCTGGAAAACTGCACCAACCGAATTTACGGTGGTAACCGACAAATTATCAGAAGATATCAAAGGCGAACCGTACCAGGCACAGATTAAGCAGTTCAAGAGCGCGTATATATATGGCAACCCCGAGAACTGTTCTGTCGAATCGTTCCTGATTATTCTGCGGAACGTTGGCCTGGAAATTAAGAAAAATTTAAATAAATAAAAAATCAGAGGATGGCTCTATGCTGCTGCATCAAATAGTATCAAGTATTTACTAATAAACTCACACTGGAGATACAAACAACCCCAAAGCAAAGATGTTACCTGCAATATATAATTCATGAGCTTTTATTCAGTCAAACAAGAAAATAAGATCCAAGTAAATGAACGAACCCATTTGAAGTATCAGCGGAAACAATTCCTAAGCAAATAAAATCTGGAATACTCTCATACAGTCATACTCGGAAACAGTACAATAACATACTTTATAAACAATAATTATTATCCCCTATATACTCTTTGTTAATCCATAAATACCACGATGAAGCACGTACCCGCGATTCCAGCTGCATCTTTGCAAACAGATAAAGTTTGAAATGAACCCAGAAAAACCATCAAATCCCTTTTTGTTTCTGAAAAACCCAAATTCTAAACAAATCTTGTTTTTCAGCTCGTTTTCTCTCCTATTTTCCTTGTATATACAGTGAAGATTTGTGTTTAGAAACTGCTTAAAGTAATTGCCGTATAATTGTCTTTAACTCGTATTTTCTGACCCACTCAATTTGAGACTAGCCTGATTTTATTTAGAAATATTATAAGCACAAGACAATTACAGCCTCAATGTATTTTTGAAAGTTGAATGCATTTATCATTATTGGAAAGCGACTTTTCTTCATTTATCTGTGGTCTATATATTTTGATGACAAACGGAGGCGTGGCACAAAATAGGCACAATTTAGAATATACTTCTTTTTTTTATATATAAATATATTAATTAAAATCTTATTGAATTGAAAGTGAGTGTTCATAGCATAACAGTTGTGAGTCGAGAGTATCATTTCTAAAAAAAATTGTGTTAGCCCACGTTTGGTGAAAATTAAAATCAAGATTTTAATCTAAATTAAAGTTAACAATCAATTTTAATCACACATTTTATGGGATCCACAACTTTTCAACCATACATTTCATCAACATCTATCAAGATTTACTAAAACTTTGGTTTTAATCCCATCAAATAGTATCGCAGTTGATTAATTTCATTAGAATAATATTTACTCCGTTGTGCATTAGTTTTATCGGAAATTATAAAGTGCAATAATAAACTTGTCTAATTTACTCTGTTATGTGATTTCAATTAACACAAAATGTATGTTCTCTAGCCCTAGTGTAACCTCATATCCCGTCTCTTGCACTCATTTCTCTTTCGTTCGACAGTGGACTTGACCATCGAAATGTAAACGATCGCGAGACCCTTTTCTCAACATGTAGCATTTGCCTCCTAACGAGGTGTTTAGTGTGCAGATGATGCTCACATGAAGGGGACGTAGCCGGAATTTTATTGGCACATTTTTGAGGTCAACATGAGCTTATAAGTGCATTTTTATGCACTTATTAAGATCATATTACTAAATTTTTGTGTCGTTTTAATATAGAATTTTACTTAACTTAGATTAATTTTATCTTATTTCAATTTTGAGCTCGTTTCTAAGTAATTAGAAAAGAAAGAAGGATCAATTGGCCAATGGATAGAGGTTAGGGGACTAATATGCATGCTCAGACGAATGTGGTGTCATATATGTCAACGTGGCATTGACTATTCAATTGATTGAACCTATTTTAATTACACAATTGCGTCATGGGCTTGGCACATTAACCGCTGACCCATTTGCATTTTTCATTATATATGTGAGTTCATTTCACACAAAAAATATGCTCTCTAACCTTAATAAAATTCCCTCTCATTTCTTGCACTCATATTTCTCTTGTTCGACGGATTGCCTTAGCTGTTGGAGTGCAAATGGTCATCGGACTTTTTTCTCCATCGACGGCCTTTGTCTCCTAACGGGGTGTTCCGTTATGTAGGTGACAACCATGTGGAGGGGAGATGGCGGGGATTCACATATTTTGAGGTCAACAATAATTTCACATGGTTGAAAAAAACATTTGAAATTAACATATTTAGGGTATGTTTGAGTTACATTATTTTGAAAGAATGTATTTTGGAATAGTAGATTGATAGAAAATGTGTAGTTGAAAAAGAAAGAAAAATTATTGATGTAATGAGAAATATTATTTTGTTGAAAAATATGTGATTGAAAATAAATAGAAGAATGAGAATGAGAATTTTAATGTATACCAAACATGAACTTTAATCATTTACTTATTTTCTTGAGAATTTTAATGTATACCAAAAATGTTTTTTTATATTGAACACCAACTCTGATAATTTAACGTGGTTTTAATTGTAAGTCATTTTATTTCTATAAAATATCTAGTTAATTAAGGGTTTCAAATTGATTTATCTCGAAATTATCATACCATAGAGACGTGATCAAAAGAAGGGACAATTACGAATAGTAACATCACTACGACAATAAAGACAAAAATAGTGATTTTGAATTTTCTTTGATGATGACCAAGAAATGTAAAAGTATTGCTTTTGGCTTATAAATTCTGATGGACAACTAAATCCTGTTTCACAACCATTATTTTGAGAAAATAAAATTTTGAAGAATTTTTTTTTTTTTTGTTGGAGAATGTATAATTAAAAAATAAAAAAATTTGAATTTATATATAAAATATTTTATTGTATAAATATATGATTAAAAATAAATATAAAAATTAAAGAATTTAAAAATAATGATTGTCAAATATTGTCTAAGTTCAAACCAGACAACTTTACATACAAGGTATAATTATAGAATATTCGTTTTTTATGACTATTAAAAGTTTAGTCTATCATTCTATAACACACGCAAAGAAACGCTTGTTGAAGAAGATTATGCTTTTGTAATATGAAAAATAACAGCTCAAATGTCCAATTTAATTAAGAGGATGTTTGATAGAGATTAAAATTGGATTAAAATTGAAAAACTAGTCGTTATTGTTGACTTTTATTAGACGGGTGGGACCCAATAACGTCTATATTTTCAATTTTAATTGGATTTTAAGCCGTACCATACAG
>CAIGRL010177856.1:0-15760 GCA_903798325.1 Fraxinus xanthoxyloides | reverse complement strand
TTGAGTAAAATCAAACTTTCATATCTCATAGATAGAACTTTTACCTACTTTAGGGATAATCCATTTTTGAAGTTTTTGCTCTATTTGAGCAATTTGAAGTTCTTTTGAATTAATATCATTTGATGCAAGTGAGTTATTATCTTGAAAATAATTTGACATATAATCTCCTTCTTTTGAACCACAACCTTTACTAAACGAATTAGACATAAAAGACATAATTGAATGATATGAAAGAAACATAAATCTTACCACTGTAGACACAATGCTATAAGTTAGATCGACGCTTCGCCAAAGCCTACAAAGGGGACCACCCTAAACGCCTACCCTGACTCACATGAGCTGACCAAACCTCTATTCAACAGACATCCAGGACTACACACCAGTTTTACCTTTGACACGTAACGACAGTAGTCTGACACCGGTTCGTTCTCTTACAACAAAGATTGTGGCTCTGATGTCAAAATAGACCCAGGTTAGGGATGGTTGTGGAAGAAGAGATAACTATGGTAAAAACACAAAAATATGTTTTTGAAATGAAGAAGTTTTATTGATCTAAATAGATTGAAAATAGTACAATTTGAAGAAAGATAAAATTACAAGATTGATTCAAAACTTTCTTGAAGGTGAATATCTTCCGTTAGTAATGTAGACATTAAAACAAATCTAAGAGTTGAATGATATGATATTCAGATAATCCATCAAGATTCCCTTCTATGATGGAGTCTCCGTCAAATTTGAATTGTTTTTTGTCTCTCCTCAAAGCGCAAATCATGAGGAGTATGGCGATGATAATAATCAAGAATTTTTGAATATTCTACCTTTTGTCCTCGAATTCTATTGACTTGTAGATCAGTTTCTTTAACAAACTGAGATTCTATTTCGTCAATAGTATTAATATTATTTTAAGATGAAGATAATTTTGATAATAGAGATACAAGTTCTTTGAGAACGCTTTTTTTGGTATCAAGTTTTTTGGGAACCATATCATGAAAATGGCATAAAGAAGGATTCTGAATTGAGAATTGATTTCAATTTTGTTGAGCTGGGAACACATAGATTGAAGAACAACATTAATATAATTGAGAACACTTTTTTTAGTATCAAGTATTTTGGGAACCAAATCATGAAATGGTATAAAGAAGGTGCAAATTCAGATTCTGAATTGAGAATTGATTTCAATTCTGTTGAGCTAGGAACACATAGATTGAAGAACAACATTAATATAATTGTTCAGAAATTGAATATTTTTGATATCGTTTGCATTAACAAAAGAATCATCGGGTCTCTCAATTCTTTTAAAATGAGAAGCAAGTATTTTTATGTTTCCATGGGAAACGACAATTTCTTGCAAAGAAGGATGAGAAGATTAAATAGTTTCACCTGAAGGTGTTTTCCAGGTTTTCTTTGAAGAACTGTGTTTTGAAAAGTTTTTGTTTTGACTTTCTTAAGCATTTTTTCTAAAACTTTGAAATAAGTCCATTCACAGAAACTAATATCTTCTAAATTTTTTCAAATTCTTCCCGATAAGATTCAAGCTGTTCTTCTGAAAAAGATTTTTGATAATATATCTAAATTTTTTGACTTCTAGAGTTTGATCAGTCTTGAACTTATTTTTTCTATCAATTTTAGAAGAAATGACATTACATTGCTAATCAAATCTCTCAGATTGAGGATGAGGAACCATATCTGATAAAGTAAGAGAAGTAGGAGCTTCTATACGTATATCAATTTTTCTTAATACTTTTTAACTACATATTATCTTAAAAATACTATTCAAAATTCATTTTTTTTTTCCAAATTAATGAGAATCAAACATGCTCTAAATGTGCATACAATTATCTTGAAACTCTTCGTGTTAAACGAGAAAAAACTTTGGTTGATGATACTGCAAATTGTTATTAATTGAATTTTCTAATTCTTATTGATTTTACTATTTTGTGGATGTCGAAAATTAGAAAAATATTAGCATGTCTTTGCAAAAAATTCGTTAAAATGTTTTTCCGGGAAAATCTTTACTTCGTTTTGTTTCACCACAAGAAAATCCTGCACAGTGGGTTGCTCGAGTGAATCCCCAAAGTACCCCTAACGAATATTACACGGGCCGGGCCCCTCGGCGTCGACTATGATCTCCTGCTAAAAATCCCCTTACGGTTCTAGCATCTCCTTCACCCACTCTCTAGAACGTGGCAACCGTTTACTTCCTCTCTCTACCTGTATATATTCAATACTGTATATATATGCAAAAATAATTGAGTTCTGGAAGTTTCTGTAGATCTTGATGGATAAACGAAAGAGTTCTTCGGCGACGGTGGAGCCGCCGATGAAGGCTGATGAAGCTAGCTCGTCTTTGGAAAGTCTGGAGTTGAAGTCTAATAACGTTGATGATACTGGTGGTGATGCTGATGCTGATGCTGATGCTGCTCCAATTTCCAATTTAGGAAGAAAGATTTTAGGTACGGATGATACCTTCAATTTCTTGGCAAATTTGAAAAATTGAAATTTTTGAGTGGTAGTGTTATTAATTGGAGCTACAAGAGAAGACAATTTTAAATTTTGATGATTTTATCTATGAGAATTTGGTAATTGTTTAGGATGTAGGAACACTGTCTAATGATTATGTGAAACTGTAAGTGTTTTCAGTTAATTCAAATGGAACTGATTGATTTGGGTGGCTGTAGTTGTATGATTTGCTTCTCTTGATTTCACAATACAAATTTCTTGAAAAATTTGAAATTGTGAAATTTATTAGTGTTAGTAAATGGAGTTTACAAGAGACGGAGATATTGAATTTTTATGTTTTTTATGTTTGGGAATTTGTTAGTGGTTTACTGGTGGAGTAATTATGTGAAGTTTTTGGAATTGTTTTTAGTGAATTTAAATTGAATTTCTTGATTTGGAATGGATGTGGTTTATTATTTGGTTTATTTCGTATGTTAGGGAGTGGAGGAGGGAGTTTTTCTAGAGTGAATACAACGCCTCCAGCAATCATGCGTTCTGATATATTAGAACCAGTTCCAAGTGAAGTGAAGTTGGAACGATCAAGAACTGAGATGCAGAGACATAATGTTGTACTTGCCGAAGACGCTGCACAAATTTATGATGAAAAAATCACTGTCCAGCAGAAGGTAGAGTTTCTCACGAATGTTCTCTTTAGGCTTGATTTGGTATTACTGTAGATTTTTAAAAAATAAGTTTAGCTATGATGAAGAAAGAAGCTATTACGGGAAGAATCGGTCAAGTGTCTAATGAATTTTGTTTCAGAGTTGTTTATAATTATGTGTTTATGTATTATTATCATCGATAATATTGTAGAACATTTATATTATTAAATATTTATCTATGATAATATCACCATAGTTATTTTCAAAGGAGAAAATAATATCTATTAAATATCAAAATTAATAAAATTCAAACAAAATAACATTTATTAAATTGTACCTTGAATTTTAATCCATCAATGGCCAAGGAAAGGAAACTAGAAGAAAGTTTTTAACGTGAATGAAGGAGGAAGTTTTATTATTGTGGAATACTAATACATGTAGAATATTAACAAACTTAGAACAAGAAAGGAATTGATTCTATTCATGAGGGTTAATATTGGTCTTCTTAATGACGGATAATTTGATAAGCTAAATACTGAAAAGCTCCCTTCTGCCGTTTCTCAAAATCTACCAGTAGATGGTGCAGATTCTTCTATAATCATTTTTCTAAAGTAAATGTCTACATTAGCTTTAATTATTTGACAATCAGAACAATTCCAAACGGGGCCTTAGTCTTTTAATTTTCACCACGGTGCTGTCATTGCTTTTGGTATTGGTTGCTGCAATTCTCTTTGATAATCTCTTTGTGATATCTTACCATATCCTGAAAACAACAACACATTAAACTTATTCTCCATATTTATGAAATTTTCTACGCGAATCATTTTCCCTCTAATGTTTGATCTGGAGTCTTCTGATATGGAAGAATGAAATAAAATACCTTGTTGATTTTGATATGTTACCTGACCAACTTGTTTCACTAGGAGCTTTCATGAATAGCTTCACTGGGTCTATCAGAGACATACCTTAACCACCCGCTTGGGCCTTCCCTTAATTTTAGTCTCACTTGCTCCCACCACCAAACTAATTTTTGTGTAGCATACTTCATCCATTTGTTGTATGACCACTCATAAAGTATCCAATAGCTGTATTGTATCTTTATCTTCAAACTCCATATGATCACAATATCAGTTAACCATTTCCATCACCCACTTTAATTGCATGCATTTGACCCTCTTTGACTTTTCAATCCTTATTAGTAGTTGAACCTAGCAAAGCAGGAAATTTCTTTATGGGGAAAGGACAACCCTGTATCTTAACTCTGTTATCTCCTCATTCCCCCACTATTACAGAAGAACAATCCATCTATTCCGTAATATGACGACTCATGTGCGTATTCAATAGCTGTTTTGTATCTTTATCTTCAAATTCCATTAATCACCATTTGTGTTGTATGGACACAGGTGGTGTGTTATGTGTCGGATATTGGTACTCTTTGGACATTTTACCATGGTCATTTTTCTTTCTTTATGAAAATAATATATATTTTTATCTCATATTTAAAAGATTTCAAAAAGAAAATTTTATAGTAAGTATAAAACTAAATTCATACTATGCTCCTGTTAGGTAAGGATTAAAATCAAAATCTTAGTAGATTTTGATAAAAGTAGATAAAATGTGTGGCTAAAATGATCTAGGTCCTATAAAATGTATAATTAAAATTAATTGTTGACTTTGACTTATATTAATATCTAAATTTTAATTCCCACCAAACAGGGCTATATAAATAAATAATTTTTAAAATTTTAATCAACTTATCGTCAACTCGTCGTGTTTGTACTTTTTTGAAAAATCACTTGTCGACGTTTTGTTTGTCTGACACACGTGTCCATGTTGGTGTATCATAAATCATTGTATCGGTTAACCATTCCCAGCTACCCACTTTAATTATATGCATTCACCCGCTTTGATGTTTCATTCCTTATTGATAGTTGAACCTAGCAGATAAAGAAATTGCTTTTTTTTGTTGGGACGCGGTCCTGTATCTTGACTCTATTGTCTCCTGATTCCCCACTATTATGAAAGAATATGCCATCTATTAGGTCTTAATTCTACTTAATCTAAAGCCTCGAGTCTTGAAGTACTTCTGCTGACTCACAGTTTATTCCTCCATTAGTCTCATTTATTGAAGTCATATCATTACCAAAAAGATGTTTACCAAGTTCCCTAATTTAGGATAAGTTAGTAAGATTAATTCATACTAAAGCAAAAAGTTAAGGATGTAGTCCCATTGTTAATCTAGTTGCACCCATTACCTCTAGTTTCTGGAAAAATAATTCTGCAGTTTAAATTCTTTTCTCATGGAGCATGGCATTATCTATAGAAGCCTTTTCTTGGCATGACATTAGGTTACACTAGATGGCTTGCGTTCCATTTCCTGTATTTGTAGGAAAAACTTCAATTATGTATGTAATAGGCAAGATGTGATTTTGTTTTGTTTTTTTTTCTTTTTTAATGCTTTCTTTTCATCTGAACATTAATATGGCCAATGCTTACAAAAATAACAAAGAATCAGCCTCCTTTTATTTTACGTTACACAATTTCGTACTTTAGTGTGAAATCACCTTTTAAAAATGTGTAAACTATTCTTGTATTGATTATGGATATACTATCTAATTTAGTTTTGTCAATCTCATCCATTTTTCGAAATGTCTCATTACAGACTACTTTTAGTCTGCTAATCTTTCATTGTACTTACATGCCTGGGATTTTGTTAAATATTTAAAACACTGCAGCTCAAATTGTTGAAGAGAATAGCTACTGTCAAGCATGATGGTACTGTAGAATTTGAAGTTCCGGAAGATGTTGGATATCAAGCTGTTGGAACTGGTCATGATAATGTATATAGTGAACTTGATGAAGAACCTCTTGATGCAACAGAGCTTCAGTATATTCCTCCAATGCAAATTGTAATGCTCATTGTTGGAACTCGCGGGGATGTACAACCATTTGTTGCAATTGGCAAACGACTACAGGTACTTTATTTCAATTTACGAGCCTGTATTGATTTTACTAGCAATAATCCTTGAACAAACCTTCAGTCTTTAAAGCTCCTTCCTGTTAAATTAGAAAGGTGAAAAAAAATGAAAAGGAAGAGAATCCTTTTACATTGAAAGCTATCGTTCAGATTCCCAGTCTAGCATTTTGTTCCAATAGCTTTCGAAAACTTTGACAAATGAGGGACTTTTAACCGCCTTAATCTAAAATTGTATTTTAAAGTTAATGAACCTGACAAATCTTTTAATTAGGATTAGGGGTCTCACACGTGTTCTAGATCTCCATTAGTAACCATATGATGCCGCTTCCAGTGCTCAGGATGGATGCAAATCAGCACACCTCTCTCAAAATGTTCTTTCTAGTCTGCCATGCAAATAAGCTAATGTTGACTTAACTGCAACTGCTGTGTTGTTTTTGAGTCCATAACCACTTTAGATTGTTGGTTTTTTCCCTGCCATGAAAGTCCCTTCCAGTTGATACCATAGTAAAGAATAGATGTTAGGATTTTTTTTATTTTTTTGCTATAAAAGATCCAGTAGACTTTGTTCCTCTTTATTTTTTCTTGACGATTAGTAAGTTTGCTGGTCAAACTTTTACATGTTTTAAATCTCTTATTTTCTTGGTCTGGTTAGCATAACATGTCCAAGGTGATTAGCACTTAGCAGTACTGAATAAATTTATTCAGATTCTCGTGGACAAAGAATGGATTTTTGTCGAAGTGTTTATATGCACTTCACTGTTATAAATTTCTCTGGCATGGGAGTTGTCAAGATAGTTTTTTCTTTATTGTACGATTTTGAAATCTGAGAACAAATTCTTGTGTTCCAGCTGGAGTTATCAAGATAGTTATTCTTTATTGGACGATTTTGAAATCCGAGAACAAATTCTTGTTGTATTCAGCTGGAACTTGTCTTATAACAGCTTATTTGTTCCACGGGATTTGGTTTGAAATGTTAGATCCGAATAAATCTTGAGAATTTCTGTAACATCTAACTCATTTTTTGACTAAAATTCTGCTTTCGGTTCTATATAAAGTTGTTGATGAGGATGGTTGGCTGCAGGATTATGGGCATCGTGTTAGACTGGCGACTCATTCAAATTTCAAAGAGTTTGTCTTGACTGCTGGATTGGAATTCTATCCTCTTGGCGGTGATCCAAAAGTTCTTGCCGAATGTATGTATTTGATGATTATATTTGTCTTGCAACTGACTGTATCATCACAAGCGTCTCTCATTATTAAAATTTGTTATTCCTGCTGGATTTTATTGTTTGAAATTTGATGCTTGTAGTCTACAAGTAAGGCTTAGATTAGATGTATGAAACTTGCTGTATAATCTGTTGGATGTAACTTGATTCAGAATATGCTTTCAATGCCTCATGACAATTGCTGATGTTTCTATGACTAACCTTCAAATGGACATGATGTGTGCATTTTGTGTATCATGTTTCAATTTCGTGGTCATAGGCACCAGCTATTTGTTTGTAGTGAGGTTATATTTTGATATAGTTGCCAAATTTGGTTGTTTATCTACTGGCTAATGTTTTTCCCCACCTCAAATGAATGAATCAATTGGCTAACGACTTTAATCCTCTTTTCTGCAGACATGGTTAAAAATAAGGGGTTTTTGCCTTCAGGTCCTTCAGAAATACCTATACAAAGAAATCAAATGAAGGAAATAATAAATTCTCTACTTCCAGCATGCAAAGAGCCAGACATTGATTCTGGGATTCCTTTCAAAGCTGATGCAATTATTGCTAATCCCCCAGCATATGGTTAGAATCACTCTCTCTCATCATGAATCTTCGTGTGGTTGGTTTTCCTTTTTACTTAAAAATTCTGCACTAGCTCTGGAAGAATTTGCAGCTGAAGTAGAGGATATGTTGAATAGAATTCTGTAAGTTGATGTGTAATGGATATGTACCCTAGACTTTCTGCTAATCGAGTAACAATCTTCTCACTTCCTTAGGCATGCTTATATCAAACTGAGACAAATTCATGATATACAATCATGTGGTTGATCTGAATATATATCATAATGATCTCTCAATTTCTTGCTCGGTACCTTTGGGATACATTGACTTGTGCCTTCTTTTTTGATTTACATATGTAGGGTATGCCCAGTCTGTCAGCTTGCATACCTTTGCCACTACCCACTGTCTATTTCATAGATTTCTACCACGGTGTTTTCTCTAATCTAGAGCCCCCTGTTTGCGCACATATTTGCAGCTTTGTTTGGCTTCTCTTGAGACATATTGTTTCCCCTAATTTCCAGAAGCATTATTCTAATGCTATCAAGAAAATATACTGCTTCCCAATGGCCCCTCTGCTTAGTCTTTATAATTTTAGCTAAGCTTAATGAATCCACTTCCACCTCTGATGTTAGTTGTTAATCTTACTTATAGTGAGGCCTTCATGTAGATCCTTTACCTCAGTCTTGAAGCTATTGCAACTACTGTACGATACATGGAAAGCAAAAATCTGCTGAACTGCTTGGCCTAGTTATGACTTGTAGCATCATCTCTGTTTCGCTTATATGTTCCTTAAGGGGGTTTGTGCCAATGGATTATCTTTGGAATAGGGATTGGTATCCTTTGCCTTACTGACTTGCAATGCTTTAATCCCCTTTCCAATTACTTTTCAGTTGCAACCCAGCCTTAACAAGCAGCTTAATTAAGTCTTCTATTCTCCAAATTATCCTTGTTGGTAGCATTGATATAAACCTAAGTTTTCTGTCATTTCTCGTGGTCCATAGGAACCATAGCACATATAGCGGCAGAAGTATCCTGATGCCAAGGAACTTTGACATCTTTGTTGCACAATGTCATCAACTGGGAACCAGTGATGCCATAATTTCCAGCAGAAAAATGAATTCATTGTTATGTCTATATTACACGGGAATTTAAAGGATGTTGAATGGGTCTTTTTATTTCTGATTTCCTCCCAGCAAGATTTCACAGGAAACTTCCCATTAATAGATTTATATCCAGTATATCTGATCCTTTGTCTCCTGTTTTGTTCTGTTTTGTTCTCTAATTTTTCCAGCATATCTGATCCTTTGTCTCCTGTTTTGTTCTCTAATTTTTAATACCTCATGCTCTGGGAGAACCCTTTGTAGTTTGGCAATGTCCCATTCTCCTTGTTACCAAAATTCACAAACCTGTGCAGTTGAGCCTTGCAGATTTGGATGTGCTACAGCCAATGAAGAGTTTCCAGTCTGTTGATCATTCCGGAATGATATATGGCCATTTCCCAATTTCCAAGCTATAAACTCTTCCACCTTATGCCTTACTCACTAATCTATTCAGTTCAAGTAAGATTGTTCTGTGTGTATCATGGCTCGTAGATTGTCTAATCTGAGATCTTATAAATGTTGTTATGCAAAAGTCGTATCCCTTAATTGTATCTATTGTTGCAATACAAAAGAATGAATCTAGCTACTAACCTAGAGTAGAACCTTTGCAGGGCATACACATGTTGCTGAGGCAATGAAAGTGCCAATTCATATATTTTTCACTATGCCATGGACGTAAGTCTTCTCCGGATCTTTTGACTTGGAAAGGTGTATTTTATTCTTTTTAGTTTGGCAAAGATATGCAAAAATTTTTATCGTTTGACTCAACTTATTATCTTGTTAAATAGTGAAACCACATGATTCCATGTTAAAGTTTTTTCTGGCAGGCCAACTAGTGAATTTCCTCATCCGTTGTCCCGTGTAAAGCAATCATCTGGATATAGAGTGAGTCTGCTAAGCGTTTCTTTTTGTATTTCCTCATGATACTGTTATTTTAAGATTTTGCATTATCTGATCATCCTTGCTTCCCCCTCTCCACAAAGAAACCCCAACCTGAAATGGAAAGAAGGGTACCTTTTTCCCTTTCCATAAAGCTGGGGTTTCATTAATCGCATTTTACCGTACATGACATATTTCTTGCATCAATCATGCAGCTATCGTATCAGATTGTTGACTCACTGATTTGGCTAGGAATACGGGACATGATAAATGATGTTAGGAAAAAGAAGCTGAAGCTACGCCCAGTCTCATATTTGAGTGGTCAGCAAGTTTCAGAGTCAGAAATTCCACATGGATACATTTGGAGTCCTCATCTTGTTCCTAAACCAAAAGGTAGTTTGTTAAAATGACACTTCTTTTTCTCGGAATAATCTGTTAAGAGGATTTGAGTACTTGTGCCATGTGAAACAGCTGGATGTTATTATTATACCATAAAGTAAATTATTTGTAAGTGTTACAGCTTGTGAGTTCCGTTCCATTTTCCACGGGCATGATCAGGATTATATGTCTACTTTGACAAGGTTACCGATAACACTAAACAATATCTTGTTTGGCAGATTGGGGAAATAAGGTTGATGTGGTTGGATTTTGCTTCCTTGATCTCGCAACAAATTATGAACCTCCCGAATCACTTAAAAACTGGCTTAATGCTGGTCCAAAGCCTATCTATATTGGGTTTGGCAGCCTCGTAAGTTTCTCAAGCTCTCTTATATTTATTTGATCCCGTCACCCCCAAAGAAAGAAAGAGAAACCTTAGCAGTAGCCTTTCTCCTGTTTCCTTTACTGCTCTTCAGAGGTTGTATCCTAATTTATTCTGCGGTATAACTACACATGTTGAAGTATATATTAATAAAAATTGCACTACATTTGTTTGGAAATTTAAAAATAAAAATAAAAATGATGTTTACTATTAGGTTGTATGTGCATGCGATGCATCACTTTTTGTCATTGTCTGTGTTCCTACTCTTTTTTATGAAATTTGTGTGGTTTTCGCTCTTCACTTAAAATAGTTTTTATCTTATAGTTTGTCATTTTTGTGTACAATTTGCGTTTTCACCCTTTATTTCATCATTTTAAGTTATTTATTTTAATTAAGTGTTAGAATGGCATCCGTTCTCTCTAGCTTCCCTGACTTGACTTCTGTTTCCAAGAACACAGTAATCACCCCCCACTTTAACTTAATTCTCATATCTTAGCCTGTTCAAGACCCAGAGAAAATGACACAAATAATTGTTCAAGCTTTAGAAAAAACTAAACAGAGGGGGATCATCAACAAAGGCTGGGGTGGACTTGGCAACTGTAAGTTTCTTTTTTCCTTCTTTGATCTGTTCCACTTTTTTCTGTGCTTTCTTGTCATAAATACTTATTTTTTCGTAAGCCCACCAAAGGTTACTGTATTTATTATGATAAAGCTTCTTCTCAGTGGCAGAATCAAAGGACTTCGTATATCTGCTGGATAACTGCCCTCATGATTGGCTTTTCTTGCAATGCTCTGCTGTGGTGAGCCTTCTTATTTTCAGTTGTTGCTTCTGGTCTATTGGAAAGTGAAGCGTGATTGGTTTTAAAAAGTTGAGCTTATGCCCATCTGAATATGTTTGCTCTCTTGTGGAACGAGTCATTAACCCAGATATGTAATACTCCATTTTTTTTGAATTCCACTTTAGACATGACTTAGCCTGAGTTCTAAACTTAGTAGTGAGAATTTGTATAAATGAATACATCATGCAAGGGATCAAACTATTTGAGCAGTTTCAGGTTAAGGCCTAAATAACATTTATTCCAAGGGAGCTTGAACAAGGAGATCCAAAATCTCCACCGATACAATTAGTGGATTATCTGCAGCGTCAGAGTTTTTTGAATAAAGGAATTGCATATTAAAAATCTGGTTTTCGCCAAAATTCTGCTTGCCTGTGCCAAACAGCATTGGTTATAGTATTTCAAAGATGGTGTATCCACTACTACATCACATAATTTACGTTTTTTTCTTATGAATTTTTTTTTTTGTGCTATCGTGACACACAGGAAGTGATGTATGCATGCACGGCTATTGTGGCACAGCCCCGGATTTCAAAGCAATATATGAATTTGAGATCTACAAAGTGATGGTTCTCAACACGATTACTTGAGACACCGTTTAAATAATGGAAAACTCTGCAGCACGGACACTTCAATTAGAGTAGCGTGTCCAACTGACAATTTTCGGATACTCTACCGTAATCATTTTTTTTATACTAGAAATATTATATATTTTTAATTTAAAGTTATTAGCAAGTAACAAATAGGGACTCATGTTTAAAAGATTTCAACAAGAAAATTAATAACAAGTATAAAACTAAATTTATAATATATAAATGAAATTTTTTTAAGAATTTAATCAACGTGTCGATGATTTGTCATGTCTGTACTTTTTTTTTAAAATCGCGTGTCGACGTATCTGACACGTATCGTGTCGGTGTATCATAGTGGGAAAGTAATGATGAAAATGTTTCTCAAGTAGAAGCAAATTATATAATAAGAAGTTTCGTCGGGCCAAGAAATGGTGGGAAGATGACCCTTCCAGAGTGTGTTCCAACAATTTTTTCTAAAGGAACACAAGATCAGTTTAAACACGAGTACCTGCACTTTGCATTTTATCATCTTATGAACATAGATGAAACTTCATTTTCACAATGATTTTTGCTTACCTCGGATATTCTCTGTCCTATTTTTTTTATTTTTTTTTTCAATTCAACATCTGCTGTGCAGTGAAGGTATGCTGTATTGGGTGAATGTTGCTTTTGCGTAAGGATATTGCTTTTGATTGGAGATTATGTCATATAAGCCACGCGGATTATAATTTCACTCATTGCCTAATATATTTGTTGTGGACAACTGTCCAGTCAATTTTGGATTATTTCTGGGTTCCAACTCAATGATTTGAAGTATAAGAGTAGGTGCATTAACATTTGTGGGTTGGTTTTATATGACTGCATGACACTAGCCAATTTCGATTGCTTACTGACAATTGTATTTATCACTTTAAGTCGATCAGTTACTGTGATCGCCAGGATCCATTTCTAATATATCCACATTCTTTATCAAAGAGTAGTTGGAGAATATCTGTATCGAACCTTTTGTGCTTCTGGAAGTATTAATACTTTTATCTTGCAAAGTTCTTATATTACTGCCATTACCTGTCTTTTCATTTTGACATATCCAGCACACACTCCTTGGGGGTGGGGGTGGGGTGGGGTGGTGGTGGTTAGGTCTTGTATTTCACTATTAAAACCTTAATGTCTTGTGCAAATGTTGAAATCTGGACTGTATTTTTAGCTATAAAAGATGATTTCTCTTGTTTTCAGGTGCACCATGGTGGTGCTGGAACAACAGCCGCTGGTCTTAAGGCCGCGGAAAGGATGCATCTTCTATCTTATGTGTTTTTTATCTTGTATACTTCTTGATTTTAACTTTTCATTGCAATACAGTGCCCAACAACCATTGTCCCTTTTTTTGGTGACCAACCATTTTGGGGAGAGAGAATCCATGCTAGAGGTGTTGGTCCTCCACCGATTCCAGTCGATCAATTTTCGCTTCAGAAGTTGGTTGATGCAATTAGATTCATGCTGGATCCCAAGGTATCATATTTCAAATTTTTTCTTTTTGCGTTCTTTTGTTGCAGTTGCTAAAGCGATGCGAGAAGTGCTTGCATTAGTTCTTTTAGAGTATTTCTTCCGTGAAGACTGAGTGAAATCTCTCTTCCCCTTGTTTTCCAGATCTCTTAGATGTTGTGTTATAACGGGAAAGGATAGGAAAAGTATTTTTATGTGTTAGCTGGGCACAATGAGTTGGTTTACCTAAACTTTAAAAGTTCACTTACAAGTTTATTTGTTATTATTATTTTATTTTTTTTAGATTAAGGTTGGAATTAAAAAGTTCACTTACAAGTTTAAATTAGGGTTTTTAATAGATTAATATTGGAATTAAATGATGTAAGTAACAGTGAGGTGAGTTACTTTCATATTAAGTTAAATTTTCTTTACTAAGAAGTAAGAATAGAAAAAGTAACATATCCAAACATGTCTTGAAGCCAAATGTCACCAAAATCTTTTAATTATTTTTAAGCTCAACAGAACATGTTTATTGCGTATAAAAGATAGGTGAGGATACTTTGAATTGAATATAAACTGAAGAGATAATATGCAGGTCAAGGAGCATGCAGTTGAACTTGCAAAGGCAATGGAAAATGAAAATGGGATTAATGGAGCCGTGAAAGCATTCTTTAAGCATCTGCCTCGCAAAATACTTGAGCCTGAGCCAAAACCTGCTGATTCAAGTTTTTTCTCTATACGTGGATGCTTTGGCTGTTCCTAAATTTTGTGTGAACAGGTTGACCTCTCACGTGTGCATTCTTTAGTATTAATTGATCATTGACAGTAAAGAAGAATCATCCTTGTAGTATGTCCTATCAAGACTCCATAACTTTTGTCTATAGTCAGCATTACTCACACCATTACTTTTTCCAAATTTTTATCAATTTTGGTGCTTCATATTACATGTAACTCTCACTTATTACACACATATTTCATATCTTTGTAACTTAATTATTTTTTCCACATAGTGATTAGCTTGTGAAAGTTTTCGTTTTGATGGTAGTTTGCTAAAACATTCAGTGCAATTGAATGTGCTTATAGATCTATCTCATACTTCATTTTCATCTCTTTATGATATATGGAAGCCACAAGATAGCGTTTCAGTATCAGAATATTTATGTATTTGCGTCACAGTGAGTTTTTCAGGTCATTTTTGCTATACTGAGACTGGCCTTGGATGCCCTGGTTTGGCCTGCGCTTGCCTGCCATCTGGGCTGACCAGGTGCCGAAAAGCCATTCCAGCTTGTATGTTGACAGGCCGGGACCATGCCTGGTTTACCATGTATATGTAGCTGCTTTCAATACCCATCTGCTGCTTTGTTAAAATGCTTTTGCTAAGATTGATACTCTAAGATCTACCCTTCTTGAATGGTTCCCATTTAAATCCATAACTTGGTTCTTTAATGCCTGTGTTATGGGATGTAGAAAACGGCAGGTTGGTATTTTGGAGAATTGACAATCCAGTGCTTAACTATTATGTACACCAAGCATATCCCGATTTAAAATAATTCTGGTCTTGTTTTCAAGCCACATTTGGGAAAATGGGCCTGTGTTTATTTGTGTATATATCCCAGGGCATGCAACGAATAGATGAAAAAATGACAAAACATATATGTAGAGTTGGCGGTGGAGAGTCAGATGAATATGGGGCAACTGGTGGCTGTCCCCACAACCATTTATTGTACATCAGAGAAAGCTTTTGGGGGCGGGGTGTTGCAGGCTATTTGCAGTGGAGATAAAAGTAGCTGAAATACAAAAGCAACTACCTGTCTAAAAATGTGGGGGACTGGACTTTAGGCTTTTTAATCGCTCAATTCCTACGGGGTTGTTGGAGTTTAATATTCTCGACATGTTCATTTGGTATGCTGGACTGATCTGTGTGGAATCGGACTTTCAGCTTTTTGAACACTCAATTGGTCCATTTGGAATCGTAGGAATATACAACTTGGACATGTTCGATGTGCTGCACTTAGATATAAATATTAACAGTTTCTAGCAAACTCACCATGAAGATAAGTACGAAGGACTGAAACTAAGAATTAAAGAAATGCCTGCATAGCCTAGCCTGCAAAAGAAAATCAAAGTTGAGCCATGCTATATGTATAATCGAGGTTGTCAACCTCGGTTGACAACCACTCACATGTGGGGGGTCCGTTTTTTTATTTTTGAATTTTTTAAACATGTGGACCCTGCACGCGTGTGAAAGGTTGTCAACCTCAATTGTACAAGTAGAATTATCCAT
>CAIGRL010177849.1:0-10973 GCA_903798325.1 Fraxinus xanthoxyloides | reverse complement strand
TAAATATAAAAATAAAATGAATTCGGCGCTTTTCCAGCTCCATTTTCACCATGAGCTCGTATTTTGTCGTTCCTAAATTCTATGGACATAGATAGACTATTGAGATAATCACAGGTTCCCCAACCTACAAAATGAAGAAAAACCATCACATAAAATAACGAATGTGATAGGATTGAACATGAAAATAAAATCCACCTAAAATATATAGATCCAATTGAGACAAATTGAAATGTAGCAATTCAATTGAAATTTATAGTAAAATATAATTAAGGCAAATGTAATTATTCAATTATTTTGCATACATGAATACTATTCATCAAACAACGAATTCTAGACTCGTACTAAACAATAGTATCACATAGCATTATGCAAACCATTACAGTTCCCTTCATCCCTTGAATATTCCTTTTGGTTCTATTTGATATGAATTAAAATCTAAATTTTAATCTAAATAAAAGTCAACAATGAATTTTAATCATATATTTTATCAACTTTTATCAAAATTCACTAAAAATTTGATTTTAATTCCCACCAAACATGAAAGTATAACGCTATCTAACACTAATCTAAATGGCAAGAGACTGCACCAATTCGTCAATCAAAGAATCACATCACAACTTAAAAACATAAGAGGCCAAAAAACCCTGATCATCTAGATAGGTGTTAAGCACTATTAGTACTACATATGACCATTCTTGTTTAAACTAGAAAAAGCCAGAGCAACGATACTATAAAAAGAAAGGTCAAAAAGGAAGAAACAAGTAAGCATATTTAAGAGCTAAACTAACAACCATTTATTCAAGCATTCATCATCCTTAACATTGTCATCATATGAATTTGTGCATAAACTTCCCCTCATCGATTTCAGTTTTTTCGCACATGATTATCGACCTATACAGTTGATAAGCAAAAATATGTGTTCAAGATAGGGGCTGATCAAGTGCAGTGAGCGACATCATGCAATAAAATCCCAAATGAAATGTAATATTACCAAGCATTCGACCAAACACTGAGCTGTATGATATATACTCGTACAAGAACTATATAAGTTAGAATACATATCTACAGTTGAAAACAAAACCACGCAAATCATTGCCGACTGTCTAACAATGTATGTTGGGAAGATCCCATCTCTTCCAAAGGTTTACACTCGGGTAAAATTGAGGTCAAAGGCATGGGTAGTTTTGAAACCTCCTTCCTTGCCCTGCTGGAAACGACCTTCAAAATTCCATCAATTTCCTCCTCGTATTGCTCGTACACAAAGAACAAGGTGAATGCAAGGACTAATGCTGCAATTATTAGAACCCCAACAATCAATTAAACTACTGCCAGAGCACAATTTGGAATCATTTGTACAGTACCAATAATCCATACCTACGCCAATAGCTATGATCAAGGAATGTGAAACCATCAGCTTACAAAAGTACAGCAAAGCTGATACCTGCATCAGTTTCTAGACATGTTAGATATCACGCTGATCCAACCCAAATAGTTCTAATAAAATTCCATGTGCTAAGGGTACATGTCAAGAATCTTCTTTGAAGTCCACATCATTCGCACCTCCAGGAACACTTTCAAAAGAAATTTATGAAGAAAAGTGTAGAGAACATCTCTCAAGGACAGTACTAAATGGGCAGATAACAGAAATTAAGAACAGCTCAGCTGCTGTATGATTTTTCGACTATATCCAACTGACCATTTAATTCCTTATATAATGCATAAATTATTTATAAATGATCAAACTTCATTTTCATCCGTACATTCTAATGGATCCACATATACCATTCACTTATCCACCACTTGTTTCTATCTATTTATAATTAAACTATTTATAAACTCTTTCCAAACGGAGGCTAAATCTCTAGTTCTCATTTTTTCCTTGCCAAAGTATCTTGTAAACCACTTTCTCCCCCCTTACCATACAATTTCTCCTGTACTTCTGCTTGAAACTTCTTAATCGTCCTTTTCAGCTTTCCATTTAGTTAACTTGTCAAAGGCTCTGCAGTTTTATATTTCAACAAGTTCCTATAATATTATCGACTTGTAAAAATCCCAGAGAAACTATATCATCACAAAAATCTCCAACAATTCATTGATTTCTTATCGAGTTCAGGCAACTTTGACAAGCTTAGTTTTCAAGAAGTTAGGAAGATAATGCTAATTGCCAAACCCAAATGAGAAGCTTGCCAGTAATATCATATCAAAAATACCAACTGAAACTGTTTAACGAAAAAAATATCCACTCACACACCCAATAAATAGATACACAGGGCAGAACACATAATGAATTAAATCACCAATTAGGTTATCAGGTGTATTCATCGGTTGTGATATGTATTTATAAATTGAGCTCACAAACAGTGTTCTTGAAAGCATGGGGTTGCATCAAGGTGAGGCAATTGACAAGCATCCTAAGGCTTACAAGCACGTTTGAAATATGCTCCTCCAAGAATTCAGCAATCACGATTTCATGCATGTGACCCTAGTTAAGTTTTATACTAATGCATTTCATGCATGTTAAATTAAAACTGTAGTTGCTTCGGAGACACCCCAAAAGACATTCCAGTAAAACAACAAACCAATGCTGATTGTGTCATGATGAAATAGATCTGCAGCACAAATAAGGCACCACATGCTGAATTAACAAACCAGCAGGATCAACAAGATTATCCATCCTCTCCAATATTATAAATTTGAAGGTCTTTTTCTTAAGTTATCTTATGATCATTTTATATATTTCTATGCCAACATTAAACCATCAGTCCTCTGACAAATGTTTCCAACAAGAAGGGTGTTAAAGATGAGGGGTAAAGGAAGATAGGTATGAGCATTAGCTAATCAAGACCAGAAATCAACCAACTTCAGTCAAAGAAATAAACACCGAGTTTCAATTAATTCATACCTTCAAGAAGATACTCCAATCACTTCCTTGGGCCAATATCCTGGTCACATGACTCGGTGAATTCCACAAAGATGCCATGATTAGAAATATCTCTTGCATATCAACTTCTGAGATTTCAAAACAAGATGATGATACTCTAGGAATCGCAAATCCATATCTGCTGAAAAGAGATCGTTGTAAATAACCCAAAATATATTCATTGACATTGTGCCAAAAGACAGAAGATTCAAATGGAAAAATGAAGATATTTGTACGTACACAAAAGTAATGTGTCTCAATAGGCTTAACTAAGCACTCAAGAAATGAACCCAAGTATTGGATTCCATCACAATTTGTCCCATTACATGAACACATGAACCATACAGAAAAGAACGCATAAATCTACCCAATTCACATCAGACAGGACTCCATACACCATGATATAAAGAAGCCTGATTAAGGTGCACCTTAAGGCCAGCCATAGAGTGAGGCAGCAAAAAATGCCTCAAAAAGCTGATTGTCAGGTGGTTTTTGGAAGCGTACACGAGGAACATGCTTCACAGCAGCACCTCAATGCCTGTGAGGCATGCGCTTCTTATTAATCTAGATTGTTTTACTTTAAACCGTTTTGAGAATAGTTCGCTACCCATTAAAATATTAAAAATTGTGCTTCTCGAAGTCCCACTTTGGGAATAGTCCACTACCCCCACCAACTAAATAGTAGTATCTTTTTTGTTAAATTAACGACTTCTTTTGTTTGTTTGCACATTTTAAATTGTTCTATTAGGAAATTTTGAAGATTGACATGATTTATTATGAACTTATTTTGCAATTTAATAATTTTTTGACATTTATGTTGGTTTCCGGTGAGGTTTACGCCTCAAGGCTTATGCTTCGCCATAAGGAAAAAGGTCTCGGTAGACGGTTATGCCTTTTTAAACATTGCCACACACAGAACCAATAACATTCAAGAAAAAGTATCATGAAGCCCCAGAGAAAAAAAGGCTGAAAAATAGGAATTACCCATCTCTGAGAGAGGAGAAACTAGTGGATGATTCTAAAAAAGAGGTTTATTACTGCGATTTTTAAGGAGATAACTCGCAAAACATTGTTCATACTGAAAAAATCATTGGGCTCGGGGAGTAACTCATGGGAACAGCCAATGAAGTTATATATATATAAAGTGCTGACAGCATAATCCACCAAAGAAAACTGCAGTGCTCATACTTACATATTTGGTGGTAGCATATGATATCCAGAAAGCACAGAGATTATCAGAAGCAGCAGCTTAGCAGCAGATGAGATAAAAGTTCTCCCAGTAAGGAAAAACCAGTAATACAGCAGAACTAACAAAAGAAAACAAGTAAATGTTTTCTTCTCCTCTCTCCACAGCAAAATATCTGCAACTGCAGTGAGACAGCATAATGTCACACTCAGATGAAATAAAGAATGTGTTGAGAAATCACTATTTTCTTTAACCAGAGACATGGTGGGGGCAGGGGAGAATGAATTTTGATTTTCAGACAAGTTATTACAAATGTGTGGTTAAAAGACGCATTCCACTAGTGTTTTCCTTGATATGGATATAACATTCTAATGCATGAGGCCTGTATATAGGTCATAAACTAGAATTTTATCTAACCAGTCATCAAGGACAATAGTTATGATCAGTATCGTATTCTGTTATTCATCTATATTCACATTTAAAAATGGAAAAATTAGCTTTAAATAAGCCTTGGTGTCTACAGGAAGTCTTTGTATCTAGGTACTATTGATTCAGCTCAACACTGCTACTCACATTTATAACTGACATTGCTTCTATTTTAAGCCAATTGGGTCCAGAAAGGGCTTGACATTCAAAGTAATTCAAGAGCTTGAACATTGTTTTTCATTGTGCAATCTTAAAAAATTTAGTGCAAAATCAAGATAAATTATGAAAGAACTGAAAGCACTAACCTTTCCCACCACCTAGGAGCTTGTTCACTTTTGATTGTTCATCAGATTTATTGTACTTTGAGAAAGGAGAGTCTCTGGCAAAGTAAGAGAATGATTCAACAGTTAATGCTACCCCTTCCTGTCAAAATCCAAATTTGAGTCACCACGAAAAAAATAATAATCTCAGGACATAAAGAAAAACTGAATGTAATGCAAACTGCGCTTAAAACATCAGTATTGCTATTCCATCCATCCCAAAGATTCAAATTTTAACAAAATCAACAGCCTTGTATATAACTGGCACAATTTTTCCTTGAAAGCACTAATTTCTTTTTTGAAACTTCTTGAAATAATTTTATTTTACATTTTAAAATTTTCAGAGGTAAAAAATATTTCTTTTTAAAATTTTCAATTTTATTTTCTGGGTTCCTTAAAAATGGGTTCTACAAAGGAGGGTTGTTTTCGTGGAGAACCAATAAGAGTTTGGTTTCCATTCCCCAAACTCTTAAAAAACAATATCATCTTTTTTTTTCCTTTTTCATTATTATATCTTTAAAAACTAGCAGATCACCCTGCTTCTCCTCCTGGGGCTGGGACGAACTCAGTCTATACCCATGAACTATTTGTGTCAGTTAATTAGTTACACCCAGAACTTGAGATGACGACTTAGTATTTTGGTCAATTTACAATGATTTTTCATGTACCCGGTGAATTTACATGATTATGAGTTGGAGTTTTTAGCTTTAGTCCATTTATTGGAGAGCCAGGCCAAGCATCTCAGATTTTTTCAGAAATCAAGTTTCAACATGATTCAAGGCTCAAAGTCATAATCAACCTGGAGCTCATTCTCAGCTCTAATCGTGATCCAAAAGTGAGCAGAGGATGAGCATAATCAGTGGAAACCGTAATGTCATGAACAATTTTAGAGCACAAATTGGTCCTTCACAAGACAATTTGCACTTGCTTTTTCCATTTCCCTTACAGGATTAGGAAGAGACACAAATGAAACGTCAAAGATTAAATACTTACTTTTAAGGAAACAACTGGAGAATATCCTATATGTTTTTGAGAAGCAGAACAGCTAAATGTCCTTGTATGTGCAGCCAGATTAGCAACATAATGAACTGACACAAAGTAGTCAAGCTTTCCATCGTTCAATTTTATACGCATCAACTTCATAAGCAAAAGAATATACTGAACCACCCATGCAGGAACATTGACAATGGGCCTGCAATCAGATATGAACAGAAATTCAGTTCAGAAAACAATATAAAATTACTGTAGTAAGCAGTTTGGAAGCAAGTGAAAGGTGATACTAAATCATCTAATATGTACATGGATAATGAAATGAAAACTATAGGACTCAGACTATTAATAGAATGTAGAAAGAAAAGGCAGGCACCAGCACCCAACCTCCCAATCCTGGAAGGAGGAGGATTGAATTAGTCAAACAAATCATTCACTGCCCATCAAGACTTTGAAATAAAAAAACATGTAGATCAAAATGGTAATGAGAAAATAAGACTATGTTTGGCTCAAATGTTATAAATTGTTTATTTACAACCAACCCACTTTTAATCCACACATTTTGTGGGACCAACTAGTAATATCCACTTGTCCCCCACTCATTTCTATCTTTTTATAATTAAATCATTTATAAACACTTCCCAAACATGCTTTGACATGCAACTGTAGGCAAAAGATATATATGAAACCGAACAAAATATGAAGACAAAATAAAAATAATTTTTCTTTACGTTGTCCAATCAAAGTACGTCACTTTCCCCCTCAAGTCATTCATTTGGAAATTGACGGTTTCTTTCTAAGGTAAAGGCTCCATAATAATAGGTAGCCTCGCCAAATTAACACTAATGAATAAATTTAAGCATAACAGACCTCAAAATGCCATGTCCCATGATGCCTATCTCAAGTGTTGACTAAGCAATAAAACATGCACAACTCTGCTTGCAATGTCCATGTACTGGGGAATTATGGAGAAGGCGATTTCAATTTTTGTGGAGTCTTCCTGCTTCTTTAATTATTTCATTTCTGGAAAATTTTGAATTTTGAAGGCAATAATGATGGAATGATATTGTGAGATGCACACAATGGTAGTTACTAGGTCAATTTTGCTCAAGAGGAATAATAGCAATTTTGAAACCAGCAATAGTTTAGCATTGATTGCTTGGCATCCTTGAATCCTGGTGAACTAAAGCAACAGGTTCTTTAAGGGTGAAGCCTCAACATATGAGCAGCATTAATGCAGAAAAGTGCTTGTTTAATTTTGTATCTAATGTTAATCAAGGTATCTTGTCGTACACAATTGTATTTTTTTTCCTATCACCATAAATAAAAACAGAGATACACATGAATGGTGTCCTGAAGACAGCACAAGAGTATAGCAGCAGATTTGGATTAGAGCCGTAGGTGACTTGTTACTCTAACCAAATCAGCCTTTCAAATAACATCTGCTCCTGCAGGTAACAGCAGAAAATAGTTCATCAATTCTATATCATTTTCTCTCAGTCTTGTACTTTGAGGTGCAATAATCGTTCATCAGAAAATTTCTTCATTCGTCAACGATTCCACAGAACTGAAGTTGAACCTTCTGTGTGAATAGTTGATTACACTAACTAATGCCAGAAGTGATGGTTCAGCAAATACTATAAATATCAATCAAATCATAAGGGGTGAAATACCTCTGATAACCCAAGCCATCCAATACAAGAGATACAAACTCCCAGAACTTCATTGGCTCCAGATTATTTACAAAAAAAGCCTGCAACAAGATTCGAGTTACATATCCTTTCAAATTCTTGGAAATGGCATAGGTATGAGCATACAATTCTAGAAAGTACCTTTCCAGACACAGAAACCATTTGAGAATCCAGAGATTCTTCAGCACAGATAAGAGCATGGGAAACATTATCCACATATGTGAAGTCAGACTGATTCGCACCATTTCCTATAATAAACTGAAATGAGAAAGCCTATTACTCATTCAAAGCAATATATACACAGGATGCTAGAATAGTAATACAATATTCAGCCAAAAAACACAAGAAAAGAAAGCAATAGAGAAAAATACTCGTAATCCATTCTACAATAAGTAGTGGAGACAATATCATAACATTTGTGCGCCTTACAGATGTGAAGCAGGAAAAATATCAATATGGAAGGATACTGAAACAATCAATGAACCGAAGTCACATATAAGTACATAAAATTCATAAAATCATTATGATTTCCAAAATTACAGCAACAAAAATAATAAAACCTGAAATATGTGACGCACGTAAAAATAGCTATCAAACCTTCGCCCATCCAGAGTTTGCCACATTCACCAGAAATGGAATAAGCTTTTCATCTCCAGGTCCAAACACATTGCAAGGACGAAGTGCACATGTTAAGAGGCCATCAATATCATTTTCAGATAATATAAGTGCCTCCGCTTGAGCCTTAAGGTTGGCAACAATATCCTGAAACTGTATTAAGGCATGCAGGGGGGTGAGTAGTCGGAAATTAAAGGTAGTGAGAAGTGAAAAAAGACATAGCTATCCACTATATGATTAGGAAGTGCAAGTCAATGGCATACTTGGTCAGGGTATGGCAAGGACTCATCTCCATTAAGTATATCACGTCTAATGTCAATAACCACATCGGCAGAACTGTTGTATATTAGCCGTTTTACTTTACATTCTCGACACGCATTGACAACGTTTTTTGCACCTAAATATTGTGACAATACGGGCATTAAAACAGAATGCACAATAGCATCTAAATTTAATAGATTACCACAAGGAATGAAGACATATTACCTTGAACAATAACATTATAGCAAAAACAGAAATCACAAGGGAGTGAGCCCGAAGAATCAGTAAAGAATACAACAGGCACGCCTTCAATAGCTGCACAGAAGATAACTATGTTAGTGGACAAATTTCTTATTGTAATTTAAACTAATTATTATGTGAGAATATCACAAGATCTGAAAACCCATAATATTGTCTACTGAAGTGTCACAAAGAGATGATATTATCAGAAAAATAGTGAAAATAACTGGCTAATAATACTTAGGGCTGTCAATGGATTGAATTTTGATACGAATCCGATGAAATTAATGACAAATGAATTTAGGGTATTAGTCAAATATTCCGATCAAGATTTGAATCCAATAATTCGTTAGTTAAATGGATCATATATGAATATAGGTCAATCCAATCCGATTTGTTATGAATAATAGAGTTGGTAAAATATTTTTATGACATGTTATTTATCACTAAAATAAATTAATGAGAAAATAAAAAAATTTAGAATAAAAAAATCATCAAATTCAAAACATAAAAAAGTTGTAAAATTTATAATTATGAAACCCGTTTAAGAATTGGAAAATTCGAAAAAAAATTATAAAAAAAAAAAGGTTGATTCCAACATTATTTTTTTCTCGAATCAAATATTCGATAACATAGCAAATCGGATATAAATTTTACAATCAAATATCCTTTGAATTATCGGATCGGATGATTATTCTTATCGAATCGGATCAAATACATACAAATTTGATCCATATCCGATCCATTTACAGCCCAATTATACTAGACCAATATCAACAGATCTCACACTCGCAAGTGCTTCATTATGCACATCCTTAATAATATATATGCAACAGCAACAAACTAAGTCTTCTTCTGAAAATTTTGGAGACGGAAACACAAATCATTTGTCTTTATTGTGCGAGTTTCATTATTAAATCTATTGGAATATTTAATATTTTGCTTTGCAACCACAAGTGGCGATGCCATTTCTAGTATACTTCTCACTCTTCTAACATGTTCCACTAAAATCTCTTAACTTTGTTGATGGGAGCTTCTTTGTGTTTGAGCAACGTGTCCCGACCATCTAAAGATTGTCCTTCCGCTGATATTTATAACTCCCATAGAAATTCTCTTTTCTTTAATACCCAAAATAACACTTTAACTCTTCAATTGTGATCGTTGGCTATTTCACTTCTTTTCTCTGTATTTCTATCAATCTTTAGACCAAAAAATGATTTCCATATTTAATCTTCAAGGCATCAAAACCAAACTAGTACTTTGAGACCTTCAAATGTACACCTTCATCCATACTTGATCAAACTCTTCCATAGTTACATAGTATTGTTAACTTCATACATCTATAGTTTGTAAAATTTGAATATCACTAATTAGTCAAGCATCTTTTGGTCCAAATCTAACAGCATATCAACCATAAAGTACTCATATAACCTAGAATCTGCACACTTCAAAGGCATTCTATGCAGAAAATTGTTTTATCTTGCACCTTCATCATCATAGGCTCCCAGGAACCCAAAAGTCAGATTTTTCTAGAATAATTAGAATTCCTAACTTCGAAGTTTGATAAAACCCAAGATCCACATTGTTCCTTCCATTAAATAATGTCAAAACAATCAATCTACCACTGCCTATAATGAGAAATAATCAAACAGCAATTGAAGCTTCAAGAATGAGGGAGCATGCTGGCTTATAACTACTAAATATACTATCATGGAAAGGCCCCTAATTAGCATCTCCAATAAATATATGAAACCTTTTCCAATCAAAGCATTCCTAATCATGCTACTCCTACCTACCATGCTAGAAGGTAAACAACAATCACCATTCGTGATATAGTTATGAATGTCATCACAAATTATGGGTTACAGAAAAAATGAGGCTAGCAATTCAAGGAAGAATCTTTCGTACCATGACAAAAATAATGCAGCATGTGACCATTCAGCGAAGGACGAGGGATGATTAGAGTTTTCAACACACAATTGAGTGGTAGGGGAGCATACGAACCTAAGCTAGGATGGAGGACTGGCTTGTACCTTCTCATTTTCAATTTTATGGTTTTTATTTTAATACTTATAGCTTATTTGATACCTTAGTACTTATTAATCACCATTCACAGGGGTCTATGTTGAAATTTTGCAGTAGATCATTACTGAAGAGTAGGGAGCATTTTTGGGGCTTCATTATGCCTTTTGAATATTGAATAAAAGCTAACTTATTTTCTTGTCAATCACGCAGCATTCCGTTGTATAGTATTATCAGCAATGTGTATCAAACTTGAAGATCGCGTAGAGAAGAGTTGCAACTTGCACTATTTAAATTTAGCG
>CAIGRL010177844.1:0-11350 GCA_903798325.1 Fraxinus xanthoxyloides | reverse complement strand
CAAAAATGCGAGATAAAGGAAAAATGGGGGAGAACAACTTGATGTTCACTCCATGTAGAGCATCAAGGGTATTTCAAAGTTTTAGATTATTATTTTTATTCAATAAAAGTCATTAATTTATTATATATTTTTAAATATTTATAGAGACCCACGTTTGAAGTTGATCTAAGAGACTAGGACTATGAACGTATTATGCTTCAGATTAAAAAAAAGTAATCTAACTTTGACATGCATCTTTCGGTTGCTGTCGAATAGGGGTTTTTTTTTTCAAGTTGTACTGCAAAATGCTCAAGTGATAATGCCAATGATGTATTACACATTTAATCAATTTTCATAATTCGATTTTAATCCTAACCAGCGATTGGATGATGTTACAATTATGGATTTTCCACCAAATATCCAAAATATAATCATACATTAGCAAGAATTGCTCACAAAATTTTGGTAATTGCTAAATCAATAATCTGTAGTCTTGCAGCATAATTAGGCACACCCTATATTATCAATTCGATTGTAGCAACACTACGTGATGGATTTTGGTTGTGTTCTTTTCATCATATGATAGCAGCGGCAGTGTCAACAGTATGGCAACTGTTATGGGTCTTTCATATTTTCCTATAAAGAGTTTTACCTCCATCATTGGCACCGAAATAGATAAAAAGACTGGATACAATTTGCATGCTATAACATCCTTCTACATCATCAGATTCATTAGAAAGACATCCATCAAAATCATATTCAAGAGCAAAGATAGTTTCTTGAGTTTGTTCATCTTCTTCAGAAAACAGAGATTCTAGATCATCATGATCCATAATCAATTTTTGTGGTCGTGGAAATTTGGTGAAGAATTTCTCCTTTTTGTTAGGACATGTTTTTTGCAAAGTGACATTTCTTTCCACAAATAAAGCATCTGTTTCCTTTCTTCTGAAAAGGGTTAAGAAGAGCTTTTCTACAAGAAAACTTCATTATCCTTTTATGAATTTTTCTCTTTCCCCTGCAATCACAATTTTTCATAGAACGACTGCATTTAATCTGCAAAAAAGGCTTATCACAAGCATTTTCCAAATTTTTGCCCGTGACATCGATATCTTTGAGGAAAGCATTTTGATTACAAAGCTTCTTCAGTATTTTTATTATCCAATTATGAAGTTCACCAAAAGATGTAGCACTTAAAGGTTGTCCTCTCGTTTCCATTGTTCTTAAAGTTTCTTGACCTAGAGACTGAGGAATTGATTCGAGATAAGCTTGTTTGATGTTGGTATCATCCATGCCACCAATAAGATGATATCGTTGTGCAGCATTCATGAAGTGTTTTTTAAGGTCTTTTGGATTGTATGAACAACACTTTAATTTGAAAAATTCTTCTTTGGCAATCTCCTTGTCATGATCAGACTTTCCAAAAATTCCTAATATAACGAATTTATAAAAGAATATGTCGTATTTGACTCCTAGGTAAATTGAAGTTGTCTGTATTCACCCATTGAATCATACCAATCTCTGAAAATCGTGCAATCCTTGCCAAGAAAGCTTTTATAACCTTTGTATAAGTCATATTTGGCTTTTGAATTTCTGCAGTACACCAACCTTTCATTTCTTGTAGTTTGTATTTCTACTGTGATGGAGGAATGTCATCAAAGGTGAATTTTGGTGAAGAAACACCATTTGAAGAATAATAATTGTTAGTCACATGAGTTTCAATCATATCTTCATCAAGTACTTTTGATTCTTCAACAGTGGGTTTAGTTGGAGGATGAGTTTGAGATTGACATGTTTGTGCTTGATTAGCCATATAGAAAGGAGGATTATCATTTACAGACTCATCAGAGAGTTTTTCAGAAGACTTATCAGACACGAATTTAGAACTAATATCATCTATTATAGAGTGGACAGGAAGGGAGTGAGTGGTTTGGTTATGAGTTTATCGAAGGAAAGTAGAAATATGATTTTTGATAATCATTTGAGCTATTTTGAAGGATCAGGTGATGCAAATTCTTGAGAAGAAGAGGATCGTATTTCACGGATTGTAGTAGATCTAAACGTTTTTTAGGGCATGAGTGGTTTTTTCTTTTGTTCCCACTTTTCAGGAGTGAAAAATGATAGAGGTAGATCCTTGGTAAGTTGAGGAATATAAAGGTCCTGATTGAGAAGTTTGTATGTTAGAGAAGGATCAAGGGTAATATAGTGTTGATGGTGTGATCATTGGATTTGACTCAAGAGAAGCAAGTTGAATTTTCAGGTTTTTGATTTCTCTTTCTTGAGCATCGAATGGTAGTTGGTTTTGTAGACGGTTCAATATATCATTGTGTAAAATTTCTATTCTTTGTCTACAGGCTTGTAGAAGGGCAAGGAGAGTTCGAGTCTGCTATTGTAGAGTCCTTTCAATTCTCTGTTGACTTTGGTCAATCTTTTTTAACAAAGCATTTTGTTATATTGCATTTCCTGAATGCCCATTTAAGGTTGCTCCTACTGCTGAAATAGGCGGTATTGATTCATTTGATCTCGTGTTGCTTGAATTCTTGATTTTCCAAGAATGAGTAGAATGATCATTTTCAAAAGTTTCTATGGGAGTAAACTCTTCTTGGGTAGGAGGATGAAACATCACCATAGGAAAATGAGATGTGGGTGGATTATTATTCCAGTCCCATTTCTTATGATAATTGTTGCAATCATCATCATCATCCCATCTAGTAGGAATTATGGGATCATCATTTATGGGTAGTGCAGTGTATTTGACATAGTAATCAAAATTGCCCGATGGCTCTCCAAGTGATCTGACTTCTGGATTATTATCATAGAAAGTTTTATGTAACTTTCTTTGATTGCTTCGTTTGGATTTCCTTTTTTTGGCGGGGAGAATCATCATCAATATTTGTTGTTAGACAATTATGGCAAGAGCAAACATCCCAGAAAATATGTCCAGTATCATCTGCTCTGCTGTATATTGGCCTTCCATTTGCATCAAAAGCATAACTAGGAATTTCTTTCTCTGCATATTCGAACTGTGTAGGAAAACAAGAGGATATTTTTGAAACATCCCTTTTGAAGGCGATCCCAACATCTCCATTGAACCTTTTTCCTGAAAAAAAAAAAGGTTTTGTGGATTGTATTATAGCAGAATTTTTGTTTTCCTCGTGAGCTTGTTCGTATCTTGTGATCTGTCTCAGGGATAAGTTTAAGTAATTCTGAATGAAGAATTTTCCTGGAGACATAAGTACAACTGGGAACATGATCTGACTCTACATGAAGAAATAGAGTTTCGTCTGTTCCTTGAGATTGTGCAAAATCTAGAGATTGATTTTGTATTCTGTACACCATCTGATAATGAAGAGTGGTTACATATGTAACAGAAGATGGTACAGCTCCAACAATTTGAACTTGGACTTTTAAGGCAATAATTGTGGATCAGATATGGGCATGTTGAAGTTTGGAACATTGTGACTAAAATGGTTCCAGCATTGAGAGTTATTTCTACAGTTTCTATGCAAGCATGCTGATACTCAAAGAAACGAGTATCCAACAAAGCAATTCTTGAAACTGTAGGAAGACCTTTTCTTCAATGAAGAGTCAAGACAAATCTAACAGCTCCAAAGTGGGGATGAGTATATCCTTCAGATAGCTATACTCGTGGAAGATGAGAAGGAAATTCCAGTGTAACAAATTGTTCTTTTTCTATAGCGGGCATAAGATGTTGATTAAACTTTGAGGTTTGAACAAATTCTTTGGCTTGGGATTTTTGAGAAGAAATAAGGTTGCAGACGGTTTTAGTAATAGATTAGCGAGATTTTGTGTAAGGGAGGTAGAGATTTACAAGAGGTAGGTTTGTGAGCGGAACTTTATCAGACACAAAAAGATAGGATATCACAGAGAGATGTTCCATTTTAGAAGTGTCAAATTTTCTAAAGGAAGTAGAAGAAGAAGAGGATACGGAAGACGATTTAGGCAAAGAAAAAGGATTAGAGTTTTCTGGAGATAACAAAATTAAAGATGTTCTTTCTTAATTTCTTCCAGTACATAATAACTTAAATTATCATGATATGAGTAAGATAGAAATTTGGCTCCGATACCAGATATACGAAGTGAAAGTAAATCTAAGCAAATCATAGTATTCTAACCTACACAATGCCTCAATAGGATCAACAAAGGGCCTGACTTTTGGACTTGTTGTGAATTACTTTAACCCCGAACGGATCATATAGTCAGTAGAGCACTTTTTGATGTAGAGGTTTCACTACAAAGGTGCAACTGCAGAGCATACTTATGTTTCAACTTGGATCTTACTTCTAATCACTCAAATCTATAATTAGTTTGTACCTTCCGAAATTAAGTAGGAACTGGAAAAATTTAGAAGAACATGATGTATAGAAAGCACACTTTTTATTATTGATAACTTCAAATGCCTTACAATAAGGAAAAGCTCTCCTTATGTAGAGGAGAAGAGCATCTAAAAGTACACACGAAACTCACGCGTTTTCGACATAGTGGACGTGCGTCATTATTTTACAAACTTTCTAACTCACCTTATCTTTCTTTTAGAAAAGAAAGATTCTTATCCTAACATAACTAAATCAATACAATAATCAAAACAACAAATTATTACACAAACGGACAAACAAACTTTAATAAAGCATATCTTTCTTTAATAAAGTAGATATAGATATAGTGTTGTTTTTTCTTGTCATGTCATGGTGTGTCAGATTCATAGAGTTTTCTGGATGTGAGGGTAAACCATGTTGATTTAACCAGGGTACGTTGATATCTTGGGTTTCACTTAGCCATGGATCATGTGAGTCTTGGAAAATACTATCCTCATAATTAATCTGGGGAAATTGTTTATTTGTTTGGCTTCATTCTGCTTTTTCATTTCCCTTTTCTTTTTATGTTGGATTCTACATAAGGTCTTCATGTAGTTCATTTACAATTTTTTCTATTTCTTTTTCAAGAAATGTTTTTTTACCTTTTTGACGCTACGATTCAAACTGTCAACAAGTTTTTTCTGAAATTTCCTTTTGATTTTTCCTTAGATGGCGTCCTTTTTGAATATTTTGATGTTTCACAAAGACTATGTATGGGTCTGCCCTGATACAGTTGTCTAAATTGATAATTAAATGCATAGCCATATTATGGATCGTGCGAAATCTTTGAAGATGTGTTTCTTGATAGACTTCAATGTCATGTTGGATCTTTTGAGTTTAATCCACCGGTAAAGCTTCCCATGGTGCGTCATCTTTATAATCTGGCCAAATTTGTTGATAAATTGTCTGATTAATTTCTGCCATATGCCTTTGGAACTTTCGAAATTCTTTTGGATAGTACTCCCAATTTTGATGCATGTTGAATGTCTGAATTGTATTCTCCTTGACAGGAGCAAATTGAGCATACATTCCCGTTTCAGTGAAATAACCTTGTCTTTGAAAAATTAAAGTCACATAAACATTGTTTTTAGAAGTTCTGAGACTTTAAAATTATAAAGAAAAGGCTTGAAGCATTTTTATCCAGTGTGAAATTGGATAGAACCATTCAAAAAAACTTTTTTTTGCAAAATGATCAACTGTTCTATGTGGAAATTCAGATTCATTTGACAAAATGAATCAAGTGCCGTAGCGACATGAAAAGAAATTCCATTTTGCCAAAACTCTAAAAAGTACCAAAGAAAACAAAGAGTTTCTTTTGAAAATCTCCGTTCAATGTACTTTGGATCAAAATGGGAAAGTGTGAAGAATGGATAATCAGGATGAAATCCAAGACCACAAAGTGTGTCAATTCCTGTCTTTCTTTTCACAATTGATTGATATTTGAGCATGAAATCTGTGATTCTGGATTTGAGAGTTTTGGTTCTTATGAGTTCAAGAGGGAAAACTTCAATGTGAGGAAAGGGATTTGAGGATTTTAATCCATCATGTAGATGATTGGAATGGATGGAGGAAGAATGGGAGAAATTTTTGGTCTGGAGAGGTGGTCTGGTAACATGTTATGTTTTCTTTTGATATGTTTGACGTCAAAGTCAATGTCAAAGTTTGAGAATCATTATGCCCACCTGAGCAGTTGAGAATTTGGAATTTGTTTTCTTTTAAAAGAGAGCATTTTTGGAAAAGTTGACATGTCTATTTCTACCAAGAATTTATGTCTAATGAGATGGAACTGGAGTTTTTCAATTCCTCTTTTTATTGCAAGAATTTCTTTAAAGGTAGAATGATAGTGCTTCTCCGATTATGTAAATGAACCACTTTTATATCCACAAATTCTTCTCTTTCCATCTTTTTCTTCAATTAAGATTGATGTCCAAAAACAATCACTTGCATCTGTTTGAAGGATACATTTTCCATCTGTAGGGATTTGCAAAGTTGAAAGATCATCGACTTTTTTGTTTAATGGTTTTGATTGCTTCTGTTTGAGTTGATGACCAAGGAGGCAAATTCTGTTTAAGCATGAGTTGTAGTGGTCGAATGATTGATGAAAGATGATCAATAAAATTTGTCATGTAATTAGCAACTCCAAGAAACTGTTGAACTTCCTTTTTTGTCAAATTTTTATTTTGGAACTTAAGAAGTTCCTAGTCAACATGAGGCTGAAGTGAATACCGACCATCTTTAATATGCATGCCCAAGAAAGCAACTTCTCTAACACCAATCACCATTTTCTTTTGAGAAAGCATAATATCATAATGCTTAACAAAATCTGTAAATCTAGAGAGTAGATTGGCGTGAGATTCTTATCTTCAGAGAATAACAAGGTATCATTAATATAAACCAAAGCTTATCCAATAATGGATCAAAGATTATTGTCATTGCTTTCTGGAAGAGAGAAGGGGTAGTCGTTAAATCAAAGGGCATAACCGTCCATTAGTAAATGATGGTTTGGGATGCAGAACGATGTATTGTGTCTTTCTTCATATTTGATTCCCAACTGCCAAAAACCGGCTTTAAGATTGATTTTTGAGAAAATCCTTGCCTGAGACAGATTTACAAACATCGTCTTCTGTCTGGAAGAGGAAATTTATCATCTGCAAGGAAAGAGTTCAACGGCTTGTTGTCAATGACCAATCTGAGTTTTCTTTGAACTTGTTCACTTATTTTGTTAACGTAAAAGGCCTGACACGCCCATGGTGAGGTTGTTGGTTCAATAAGACTTTCAACTTGTAGCTGAGCAAGTTCTTTAGTGGCTAATTGGAGGTGTTCTGCGTTCATTCCAAGATGTCTGGCTTTTGTAGGAATTCCATCTTCATTTTTCTTGAATGGAAGAGAAATGAAAAGGTCTGGGTTTCCCCAAATTGGGTGTTTGCATTTAGTGAGAAAATCTGAGTGAGATTCTGCACAACAATCTCGGATTAATGCTTCTGCGATATTTGGAATTGTCATAGTAAAGTATGTGGTCATTTGTATGTAAGGCTGAAAGTATGAATTGTATCTGAGACCATTTGGGCGAGGAATAACATCCTTTTACCACAATTGTTTGATAATATCCTATGCAATGATAATATCTTTACTAGGTAAAGAAGAACCTAGTAACTTGTGAGAAATTTCAAGTTCGGGAAAGAATTGGATTGTGACAGGCTTGCTGATTATTTCAGTTGAAAAATTGTCTCCATTTGCTGCTTGGAAAATTTGTCGATGATTTTTCCACATGTGATCAGGAAGAATAGCAGGATTGAGAATTAAGAATGTTGTGCCAGTGTCAAACAGTGCAACAACTGTTATGGGCCTTTCATATTTTCCTGTAAATGCATCGGAATAGACAAAAAGACTGGATTAACAATTTGTATGCTAAAAAGTACACTAGATATGTCCATTTTTTAAATGGTGCTAAAAATATTATTTTTGAGTGTGAAATGTCCAAATGACCTTTGGAGGTACCGTTTTTAGTACATTTATTACTCAATAATGCATGCATTTAATGCTATGATTTGATCATTTAACTTGTGTAAGAAAAACCATTAAATATATCTAATATACAATGGGTAATAGATTTCTTAAAAATAAATAAATAAATAATCATAACTTACATTGTTAGGTAACGACATTTTTTGTTGGTAAATTGGTGCATAATTTATATTCCACTAATAAAAAATACGTGCAAACAAATAAGGATAGAGTAATGACTTACCGAATATATGATATGTGCATAATAATGAGCAAATTCACGATTTAATCAAACGTAGAAATAGAAGGAGATGAAATGAAGCAAGGTATGCAAATGCAAATCTCCTTAAGAATGATTTCGCCTACTACATTGATGCTAACAAGATCAAATAGATATTCGTCTCCCAAGATACAACACTTATTCCAAAATTAATATATGATAATATTAATTATGCCAGACGAACCAACCCTTGACTGTACTGTTCTAGAATGAAAGATATCAAATACTAATATCGAAGACGAAACTCGAAAGTAATTTAGAAATTACTTTGACGTAATCCGAAGAGGGAGATAATTAAAAAAATCAATTATATGGAATTTGATTTGGAGTGAACAAATGAAATTAGGAGGTTCCAATTTATAGACTTTCATGGGTCACTTAGAATGATCGCATAATTTGGCACATTAATTTTAAACATTACATCACACCATTTCATAATACATGGTCTATATTGCACTTTAATAAAAGATCATGACTTTTTGTTATGCACCTTTTGCACTTGAAGAGACGTACCCAATCGTTACAGCTATTGGAGACTTACATTTAATTGTTTTTATATACCCTTAAATTCCAACAATTTTATGTCCAAGAATTTCAATTTTATTTACATTTTCTCCATTCCAATATCAAGAAGAAAGTAATATGAAATTTAGGGTGGTTATATTGTCACCACAATTTTTATTTGTTACACCACATTTTAATTACAGTTAAGCTCCTTAACCTTTGATTATTGTTGTAATTATTTCCTTAAATTTTTTTCGCCGAATTGTTATATTCAAACTTCCATTAATTAGTAGTCTCGTCTTTGTTGATGATTTATATCAAAATATTTTTACCATCAAACTTTGAAATGGGGGAAAATATTTTTCGTACTTCTTATTTATTTATTTTTGAAAATAATATGAAGGAAAAATAAGTTATTTTCCACCATTTCAGTTGACATTTGGACATAAAATTGTTATCAAATTCAAAACGTGTTAATTAATGATAAGTTTGAGAATAAGAATGACATTAAAAATTATTAGAGACATAAGTATTATAATAAGCAGAGATTAAGAACCTTAAGTACAATAAAAAAAATTGTGGTGTGAATATAATTACCCTTTGATTTATCTTTCATTTTGAGATGTTCGCATTCACATATTGTTTAATATTTTATCTTATGACTTACTATTTTTGAATTGTTAAATACAACATGATTTGCAATTTTACAAATTATTATTCATTCATTCGGTTTGGTTTTGCAAATTTTTTTGAATAAAGATAGCAATATCTTCCATAAAATGTTGTAGAAGATTCCCTATTTAATAAAACATTGGATAAATTATTTGTGAATATTTTGTCATTTGGTAATTGAGCATTGATGAACACACTTAATGCTATGAAGAACATATTTCAATCACACTCATTAAGTGATACTCCTTAGGTGCTAACCATAAGTACCGACATTTGAACTATCGAACAAAACTACAACACTTCTTAAATGTTGGGAACGACATTTAAACTATCGTTTTCACGATTTGCTATTGTTTGTTATAATTTATTCTCAAGTGCTACTTGCATACTATTAAAGTCCGACATATTAAATCCCCGTTTGGCCTCTATTATTCTATGTTATAATGAGATGAATGGTAATTCTTTAAAGAACGCGTTGTTAAAAAAGAAGGAAAATCTTTTTGGTTTATGAACAACATTATTTTATTGGAGAATGTATAGTTGATAAGAAAATGAAGAAAAATGAATTATAATTTAATGGAGAATCATGGAGGCTAAATGGGGCTAATTGTGCCAAATGCTTATCATTGCTATCTCAAATTTTCGAGTATGAGTATTAATTTGAAATTCAACGTGTTACATGGTATTTCCTATTGGTCTAGAGCACATTTCACGGGAGACCGGTACAATATAATAGCAAACGACAATACAAAATGCTATCATGTCTGGTCGAACACATTCAGAGTACTGTGCAAAAGTGATTTAATGAATATCGTACAAATGCTACCAAACTCATTATTCGACAACATATTTTATTACGATATTAATGGTAGAATCGTTCATCATCTCAGATTTTAGATACAATTCTTATAATTGTACTACATGTCTATACATTTCGATTTTTTGTTTTGCATCGAAATGCTATTTACTACACAACAAAATTGTATTTTCACAAATTAACATGAACTACACAAATCTGAAAATCAACATAACTATTTTTCCCATAAATCCAAAAACTAGACATGAAAGCAAAAACTTAAAATTATGACACATTACAAGTTCAAAAAGGTTTACATTATTTTGCCATTCAAAAAAGTCATATTGCTTACTGTTCTTTCCTCTCTTCCGTCAACTCCTAGTGTAGGGAGTTAGATTTGATATTGATGGTATTCGGTTGAGCGCTTAGCGCCACTTCTTCGTCACCACACCTTCTTCAGTTCCAACTGCATTCTTCGCATTTGAGGATGCCTACAGGGCAGCCCAGGAACTGAAGACGATGCCGACAACCACTTGGGGCACTCCTCCAATGACATCGTACTTCTTCCATCTAGTTTAATACGAGATGATTATTACTGGAAAAATAATTTATAATATTTTTTAACATTATTATTGGCAATAATGAACTCGAAATTCATTGCAACACTATTAAAATGAACAAAGTCCAATGATTATAGAAAGATATAACATGCATTTAATTCGTATGACACGTAGTGATGCATCTGAAAGAAGTTTGGCATAATATTATAATTGTCAAAAGATCAAGTAAAACTATCAAGAATTCTAGAAACTATCTGTTGAGAATTACAAATTTTCTCGACAGATGGTTTCCATCTGAACTTCAAAATATGCTGACATAAATCAAATGTTTAAATCCGCAAATTGAACTACATATCAATCCATTAATTTAGCCCACATTTAAAGTTTGCATTTGCTTAACAAATCGCGGTAAGTAAAAGATCCCAACATAACTAATTCAATTACTGCACTAACAAATCGAATAATCAAAACTTTGAGAAAACAAAATCCCGGGAAGACTCTGAAATCACAACCATTCAAACAAATGCCAGTTTCTTCTAGGGGGTACTTTTTAGTTTACCCATGTCAAAAATGTCATTTTCCACTTTTCCCAATTTTTTTTGACATTCACCACAATAGCCTTCCAAGGCTTAAAAGACGAAATTACCCTTAAAATGATATACAATTACAAATATATAGTATT
>CAIGRL010177796.1:0-12741 GCA_903798325.1 Fraxinus xanthoxyloides | reverse complement strand
TCCAGATTCAAATATTACAACAAAGTTCACAAGTGCAAGCTTAAAACACGGAAAGCACAGCTTAATTTTACTGTGTGACAATGAATACGCACCAGGTGTCCATCTAAAGGAAAAAAATATGTTACTGTAACATAAAAACTTACTTTGCTCTTCCTACAGTTTGGCTCTTTTTGTTTTCAGCAGCGGCTCTCTGTGCTCGAATATTCTTCAAGATCTCCAACTTGGAACTTGCCATGGGATCCTTGTACGAAGAGTTATTATTTATCTTTGATCTAATTCCTAGAACTGGCCTCTTGGGCTCGCTCTTTGCAAGGTTATCTGTCTCATTATACTTCTTTTTGGGGGGACTCCTTTTCCTGGTTAGCACATTGCCACTTAGTTTCCTCTTCGGCTTCCTTTCAAACCCATCTTGTATGCCATGAAATTTAAACAGACCAGTGCAAACCCGACTGCGGTATTCCTTGTAGCAACCCAAAATGAAAGAAGAAAGGATAAAATTTCACAATGCTGGTTAATAAAATCTCGTAAAATTTTCAGATAACTATATTGATAATCATATTCACGATAGCAACAAGCGATAAAAACCTCATCTTCAACTTAGACCCACTAGATGACTATTACTTAGTTTTATAAACAGCAAAGTTTAACAGACCGGTATCCCACTAGGAGAATTGCTGAAAGAATAGTTAACTCATAATCTAAAATTTGAAGTGTAATTTAGCTCTTACAGGATCTGCCCATTTGGCAGAAATGGCTTCTGAAATCTTCCTCCTCTGCTCAGCAGACTTCGGTGCTCTCCTGTTCCACTTCGGTCTTGGCACCTTTATCCTTTCTCCAACGCTCATCAACCACTCCTGCTCGAGCTGTTTGCTTAAGATCTTGTATGAGTTCCATTCCAATTGTTCCTCGCCAAGAAGTCCCCTTCTGGAAGCTTCTGCAATTAAATTTTTCCATTCATAGCAGCAGATCTCCTGCAGCATCAAGTTCTCACGGCGTTTCTGCCACCCAAGTCGAACACTAACTCCAATTTTCATTCTCGTCTCTTGACTGTGTGGACAGTAAAGAACAAAGTAAAATACATGGTGTAAAGTGGAGATGAAGAGATATTTGAAAATCAGAAAAGATCCATTCTTCAACAAACTGATATAGAACTCTTATTATCATCATTGTGCTTGAACAATCTTTGATCTGTTTCTTCTTCTTCTTCTTCATACACAATATACTCCCAAATTAGCAGAAGCCATCAAACTGTCCAATTCTTGTTAGGGAATCATTGTCTCAAATGCAAGTAAATTCCAATTATGTTGTATTCAATATACAATATTTATCATAATAGCTACCTCCAATTAATGGAATAGTACTCATCTAGTCTACTTAAACAAAAGTACAACACCATTCAAAGTAAACAATGCAAGAAATGAACTACAAATTTAAAGTTAAAATAGAACCCAGACAGAACCAACCTTTGAGCATGTCCCAGGTTAGCTAACTTCATCTTGACCTACGTAGGCAAAACTTATCAACAAAATTTGCAACCTCAATAAATAAGACGATCATATTAAGTTGATGACAGTTCAAAGTTCAAATTGCTGACTAAAATCAACCAGTGACTTCATGCATTTAAGTTATCCCAGTAAAAGCCCAAAAAAAGAATTAGTATCTCAAAATAACAGATTTTCTGACACTAGTTAGATAGACGAAAGATAAGGATAGCTGTTGGAAGTAAATCAATGTCTCAAAGAAAGCTGGATCAAACCAATTATCTTGATGGCATTTGAACTATATCATCCCCACATTAAACTTTTTGTATCTACTAGCTATAAAGTGCATGGACAGCATTTTTCGAATATCATCCCCAAATCTTGGGGATTCTTGTTTAAAACAATTCTTAGTTTCATAAGTGACATCACCTTAGGATCCTGCATTGCAAGCCTCGTGTTCTCTCTAATGCGCTGAAGGGTTTCTACACGATTCAAACACATTAGTTAAAACTTCAGCAGCAATGTACTCAAAACATCTTAAAGAATCAAAATCCCAAAGCTTTTTTTACCCGGGCTGTGCTTCTTTCCTTTGTTCCAAGGTCTGTTCCCTTTATTTGCATTAGAAATCCTCAGCCGCCTCAGCTTCTCTCTCTCATCCACTTCAATCAAGTCTTCACTTGAAGATTGTCGTTCAACCATACAGCCGTTTGAGCTTCTTGAATCAATATCAATCCTCAGAGCACTATGATAATCATTTTCCCGTGTCTTGCTTGTTGATTCAAGGGTAGCAATTGACTTTATCATCACTCCACCCCTCTCAATTCTCCCCAAATCAAATTGTCTTCTAGGCTTTTCCTGGATATGGAATGGCTTCCAAGAAAACGAAGAAGCTAATCTCCTTGCATTTCCAATTATAACTTTATTAAAATGAATCTGAGACCTAAATGCTAACACATTGTTGTGGAAACAATAACAAGGCTGTGCGGTAGCAATATCTGCAAGAAAAATAAGCATCAAAATTCCTCCAAATTTGCTTACTATCATAAATATCTTCTCTGATACCCTCAATTTCAGCGTTCTTAATCATTTGGCATTAACAATATTGCAAATAATAGAACTGAAACAGCACATGGCACACTCAAGAAATAAAATTTAATAAATCCCAGTTATTTTTCATGGAAAAAAAAGAAAGAGAAACCTGAGCAATCTAGGGGCAAAGATATTTTTTTCTTGATTTTCGTTTCTCTATCGTTATTACCTAATAAAGGCATGGGAAGCTCATCCAACGAAAGTCCAAAATACACCTTTTTTCGGAAACAAACTTGGGGTGCTGCGTTTTTTGGAGATTTGGTGCACTCACTGTACTTGTTCTCCAACTTATTGACTGTGGAATTGTTGAGATATACAGGGATTGCACTGCAGAAGCAAAGCTATTGAGCAGTAAAGAAATTGAAGGCACCGCAGCGCGAGAAACGCACGCCTGAGTTCGTTTCTGAACAAAACCCGCTGGATAATGATATGATACTTTACTCTCTCTTTTTATTTTATTTTTTTCTTTCTTTTTCTGATTTATAATTATACACCGTTCGAGCCGGTTAAAATTCTCATCCTTCTAATCATTTTCAATCACATATTCTTTAATAAAATAATATTTTTCATCACATCAATAATTTGATCTATTTCATCATGATCATCCAACTTCTTTCACCATTTTCATTAATTTTAAAAAGAATAAAATAAAAACTTATTTTTAAAAAACGTTAGTCAGCAAAATAAAAACTAACTAAAAAAAAAATATATAAAAAACTTTTATTTTTGTTTTTTTATATTTATTTTATATATATAATGCAAAGTTACTTTTATCCCTTTAAAATTGGTAAAAATGGTTTAAAAAAAAAGTTTGATTGTAATGATGAAATGTTATATAAAATTGGATGGTCATATTCACAATAAGTATTAAAGTTGGATGATTATGGTGAAATAAAATTAAATCGGATAGTCAAGACTCATGATGACACTCAATATAAAATTGAGTAGTTATGATGAAACAAAATCAAATTGGGTGATCAATGTGAAGCTAAATATAAAATTGGGTGACCATAATGGATTTAACCATTTCTCTTTCAATTTTCGCATTCTTGTCTAGAATGCTTGTTAAAAATTTATAAAATTTTGATTCAGCCTTAGAAAAACTATTGTTGTGAGTTGTGTGCGCATATTCCAGCATGTTTGGGAAGTGATTAATCGCTTCTCATTTTTTATTTTTGAATGTATTTCGTAAAATTTATAATTATTGTTCACTAATTATCTATATATTTTACAAAATTCATAATTTATATAATCATTTGAGCTTTAATTCAAACAACTTGTAAATTACAAGCACGTTGGACTTGAACATTCAAACTCGGGTCATGCATATTTTTATGTAACATAAAAGGAAAAAAAAAAAAAAAAATAGTGGTTTAGATTCTCCATAACCATTGTCGCGGAGAATTGTTTGACACTTTTTTTTATTTTTATTTTTCATAAACTTTTCCAATTAAATAATAATATATAATACTATCTAATTTAACCCAGTGGTTAATTATTAAGTCCTTGTTCGATATACATTAAAATTTTTATTATTATTCTTCTATTCATTTTTAACCATACATTTTTTAATAAAATAATATTTTCTATCATATCAATAATTTTTTTCTTTTTCAACCACACATTCTCCATCAATCTACTATTCCAAAATATATTATTTCAAAATAATATAGTTCAAACACAAATATAAGTTTATTATGTTTTCTTTAAGTAGAGAAGTTATATTTTTTAGCTAATTAAATGCAATGGGTTCTAGTGACCCATAGAAATAGTACCATTGACGAGAGCTGAGTTAGTACTTGAGCTGGGACAGTCGCATGTAATGACTCCGTCGAAAAAAATGAGTATATATTGTACGGTCATGCGCACTTGCTTGGGTTGTATTCATTATTGTATTTTTTTTCTTATAATTTTAGGTTGTATTGAATTATATTTTAATAAGTATACAGTATTTATGTTTTAGTGCATTTATATATTGATTGAAATATTTTAAAATATTATTTAATTAAAATATTAATAAACAATTTTGTTATTATTGCGGTTGACAGTCAACGATTGACAATTACCCTAAATCACTCGAATTCTTGAATTAGTCTTGACCGTTGAAATTAGATAACATTACTCTTTAATATGTATTGTGTTGTCAACTAAAATGATATTTTCAGCATTAATATTATCCATTCTAGTAAGGTTCTAGATTTTTCTCCACCATCTCCCATTCCATGTCTTGTTTGATTTCTCATTCCCATCTTATATTCTTTATGGTCAAACTATGATGGCTATTGCTTCATTCCCCGGAATATTAACCATATATTTAATGATAAATATTTCACCAATTTTTATTAATTAATATCCACCAAATATGACTACTATTTTGTGATAATTTGACTGAATTAAGTGAGTTGAGCCAGCAATTGATTTAAATAACATTTATTCAAATAAATCAATTTTTTTTATACATCACCAAATATCAAACAAAATGTCAGGAATTCCCTGAATAAGTTCATGAAAAAATAGTTGAAAAAGTCAATGGCTGTTCGAGTTTGAACTCTTCTCCGTATACCCAGTCAAACCACCCCGTCTCTATTAATTTCCTGGCAACTCATTCCCCGTTGACGCCTCTTTCTAGTCCTTTCGTATAAATAACCAGAAGAGCTCACATTATTCTGTTGTTCTCCATTGTAGTTTCTGCCTTACACAAGAAAAATCCTAAGTGGTTTCTGCATAAATTTTCAAGAAATCACTCAAAATTTCAGTGAAATTCAGTCAGAGTTAGCCCGTCTGGGTTTTGTCTATAAGATCAGGATTTTCTCCAAATCCAACATCTAAGCACAAAAAATTTCCATCTTTTTGTCATTCACTATAAAAATCGCGCAAGAAACAAAATGAGCGATTCACCGAATATGAGTGGGAATAGAGGCGACACAAGTCTGGTTGAGGTTACAGGGAAGATGATAATGGTGACTATAACAGTCTTCGTCTTTGTTATAGTCTCTGTCTTTTGCGCACACCTTTTTGCCAAATGGTTTTGGAACCGTCGCCGAGAGAACAGCACCACAGGGCGGCTCCACCAAGTAACGACCGCCACTTCCCTGCGCCGTGGTCTTGATCCCACTGCCCTCAAAACCATACCTGTAGTAATGTATTATCCCCATGATTTCAAAGATGGATTGGAATGTGCAGTGTGCCTTTCTGAGGTTTCACAAGGGGAAAAAACCAGGTTTTTGCCAAAATGCAAGCATGGGTTTCATATGGATTGCATTGATATGTGGTTTCAATCTCATTCCACTTGTCCTCTTTGTCGAGACCTTATTACGAATGAAAATGAATCCTCATCGAATCCTAGTAGTCCTGAAGAGATTGTAATTCAAACCCCAATTGAAGAAAATTCAGGCCAGCCACCAAATTTTCCCACCAATGTGTTGTTCTGGGGTAACGAGACTCAAGTTAGCTCATTTGGACCTTGTTTAGAGGATAGTCATCAAGGCATTGAAACAGTTGCTCCGTTTCAACCCACTAGCTCGTCATCATTGAAATCGACAAGTAATAGGCCAGACGAAATGCTTGTGATTGACATTCCAAGACATGTTAACGAAGAGGAAGATGAAAAATCACCTGTCCCTTCGCGTTTGAGGTCGTTGAAAAGGCTTCTGAGTGGTAATATAAAGTTCAACCCTTGGAGTCCTAGAAATGCGGATATGGTACAGGGAAGCAGCAGTCAGAGTTGATATCCCCATCCAATGTCTTGTATGTAGAGAGTGTGATGCTACAGTCGAAGGTCATCAAGTTCAATGGCCGTGATAGCTAAGGATGTCAATATTCCCCACTTCACATATTTATTTGTTCTATGTTTTTTTGTTCTTAGTGGCGATGAAACATATGGTTTTGTATACACCAAGTTGGTTTCTCCGTTTGAGGGCGAAAATGATTCCATTTTCTCTTACAGGAGTGTGTTGGGGAAATTACGCCCCATTTTGTCAACATTGAAAGCTATCATGACTAGCAAGATTTTACAATTATAAGATATTTATTTGTTATAGAAATTTTCTTTGTAAAGCTTTTGAGTTTGCTTTTTATATGTTGATTATACCAACTTCATTTCTTTTCTTGCTTTCATTCGACTGTTCAGTGATAAGCAATGGCGTACCATAATTTCAAGCAGATTGAAAAACGATTCAGCAGCTATTACGAGCACTTGATGGATGCCTATTTTTCACATATCGATTGATCATGTAACTTCATTCCTTAAGAAACATAATTATGTTGTCACGTTCTTTTGAATATCGTTATGTTTGGACAGTAAGTAGTTTGTTGTTTACGTTTAGTACTATTGAACGTCCTTCTTCTTATAATTGATGTAGACCCCAATCCTCTAATAAAACGTGGATGAGATCCTACATTTTGGATAGCTTGGCTATCCAAAATATAGTACCCTGTATAAGATAAGGCAAGAAGAGGTTCCTTTACTTGCTACAAACTTGGGAACTACATTTTTATTCAACAGGAATGAGTTGTGCTATCTTTTCATGACCTGATAGTTTTACAGAAACCAAAACAAGATTTGCAAAATTACACTTATTTACTAACAAAACTGACTTTTCTATTAACTTTTAACACAACCAAACATGCTCTTAACTCACCAAGTAAACAGGTCCATAAGATTGAACATCTTGGGGATTATTAAGCTGGCCAAGAGACATATAGAGCACCTCATCCTTGACTCGCTTTGTTAATTTGAAAAGACCGATGAGATGTCCCAATGTCAGCCTAGGGGCCCAGAGTCCACCAGTAATGCCACCTCCAGCTCCGTTTACTGGACTGGAAAAATGACCTCGTCCCGGTTTGCCATTTCTATTGTCAGTTCTCAACCAGGAAAATAAGGAACTTTTCCAGGATTTCTTGTTCCTTTTCTCCTCATCTAATTTTTTCTTTCCAACTTCTTCAAGAGGTGCAGAAATCAAATTCCCATTGAATCCATTCTTTCTTGGTTCTTCCAAGAACTGAAGTCAAAAATCAAAACAACTATAATCAATATATATTCCACTAGAAAATCTAAATATTCGGAGAATAAAAAACAAAAAAAAACCTGGGTAACATATGTTTGGCAATCAAATTCATAATCCATAGTTCCATATTTTCGGCTCATTGTAGATGTCTTCATTCTTGCCTGAAATTCAAGGAAAAAGCTTAATCAATTTGTGAAGGAAAATATTCTACATTTCAGAACCAACCTCATTGGTTCTTTCTAGGACGAGTGGAAATTCAGAAAGATAAAATTTTCATGGCTACCTTATGAGTGTTGTTCACTTCAGCACCAGCAGAGGCAAATAATACGAGCTTTTATAATCGTCTCATTGATGCAATTACTATTTGCTATCCTTTATGATTTTGTGTTATTTATTTTTCATATGGAAACGTAAAGGCCAGCTAACTGACTAAGTAGTTAAGGATGTTACATAGGAAAGGAAGGTTTCGTATTTGAGAACAAAAAAAAAGGACACTCTTATGCCAACAGAACAGGAAAATAGGACTGATTTTCCTATTATTTGATATGCTTACCTTCCAACAAACTCCAAAGAAGTTAATTACCCTCTTTTGCTTTAGCTTTGCAGATTTGGGATATTAAAGAGGGAGAGACATATGCGTGTGAAAAGACTATAATTAAGTCTATACCTATTTCGGAGAGTCCTTTTCCAGGGAAATAAGAATCGTTAGTGCAAAAGTGGGTGACAAAAGCACAAAAGAGGAGGGAGTGTTTCATCCAATTGGAAATGAATGCTTTCTTCTTTTATGTTTTAGTACTGTTTAATTTATTTTTCTTTATTGATTCGGTTCGCAAGTACACATTTCACTTGATATGTTTAATTGGCGTATTTGGAGCTTTTAAATACTCAATCAATATTATCTCGTTATGCACTATTCTTTTCTAACTTTTAAATCGGTAAAGAAAATCATAAATATTTACTTTCTAGTTTATAAATTATCATCCGAACTAATAATATTCTCTATTCAGAAAGCTAAACTTCTCCTAATGCCAAAACCTATATTTTTTTATTTTTTTTTTTTCAGGGGAGAGGAAGCTCTAGGGCGGGATTTTATTACTCAATCCAAGTTTGAAACATTAGTCCCCAATTTTCAGATGTTGTTGCAACTTGATGTCTCAACTATTTTTATTAGTAGATATTCACCAATTTTTTTATTTTGTAACGTCATTAGTTAGTCTATAGCAGACGGTTTCTAACTATTTGGAAGAACACGCGTGCAATGCATGTAAACGGGTTTGTTCAATAGAAAACAAATTGAAAGTACAGACAAAAAAATTTGAAAATGACCCAAAAAAAAATCCCTGCCACGGTGACTCCTAGTCACATAGATGTTTACATGTCATGCATCTGAATTAGTTAGAAGCAGATTATGAATACAAGACAACATAAGCCCTTAATCTTATGATTAACAAACCAACTGGCAGCAATTCGGTGAACTACATTAGACAGAGATCAAATTGATGCCCATCATTTGTATGAGCTCTCTACAAAACCTGTTAGATACATAAGAATGATAGGACATCAATTTAATCAAGGTTTGAAATGCTCCCATGTCCACACTCGCACACGCTTTTACAATTTACCCTCGTCGTCTATCAAAGTTGAAGTAGAGGCAGAGCCATTACAACACCAAAAATGGAAACCAGCACAGCAACAACCAGACCGGAAAAGACTGCTTCCTCCGGTTATTTAACATCTTTGGGGCTTTGATTTTTTCGAACTCTGCCTTTGCTCCTTGTTTCTCTAACAAGGAATTTAAGAGTCCGTGTTGAGTAGGTGCAGATGTGTCCAGCTCAAGCTTAGGTTGCTCGGCTGCTAGCTGCTCTTCATACTTGTCCAAGTATTCTGGAAACAGTTTCTTGAATGTAGGGCTGTAATGAAATAATGAAAACATGAGGCTACAAAAACTTGTGAAGGCATTCTAGAGAGTAATGTTTTGCCCAAAGTTGTAAATATAGACAGTATCCACAAGGGTCTCATCTTGTTGATACGGTCGAATACTACCACCACATGGTCTAGGGAACTGTATAACAATTATAGCTTACACAAAACTATATTGCCGATAGCAATTGGCACTTTTCTTTCCCCTGTTTGTAGAGTTACTACGCGGCATTATTTAACAGTGCTTGACGTTTGTAAAGGAAAAGAGCTATCAAATACATTAGAGCCCCATAACACTAGATACTAGAATGTAGCATGATAAACAAAAACAAGAAAATGAAATTGCCAAAGTTGTAGACGTACCAGGGACATTGTTAGGATTCGATTAAACGTGAAATAAAGACTTCTAACAGGGACAATTTTAGTGAACTGAGAAAACAAACAACAAACGACTTACAACAGCTCTGCATTTTTATGTAATAGATAGAAGCAATTACTTTTCAAGCAGTAATAATCCCGTGTGGTCCATAACCAAAAAAAGGAAGAAAGATGATCAAGTTTGAAAAAGACTCACTTCTTACAATTGAAAGCAAGAGAAGCCTTTGCAAGTCTAACTTGTAGACGTGCTAGGGACATTGTTCAATGAGAAATAACAGAACTGTGGATCCGATTAACATGAAATAAAGACTTCTAACTGGGACAATTTTAGTAAGCTAAGAAAACAAACTACTTACAACAGCTCTGCATTTTTATGTAATAGATAGACCTAAAAAGCAATAATCCCATGTGGACAACCCATACCCAAAAAAAGGAAAAAAAGGGCAGAAAGATGATCATTGAAAAAGACTCACTTCTTACAATTGAAGCAAGAGAAGCCTTTGCAAGTCTCTGTTTCTCTTCTACGGTAGTAGACACACTGCCTGTGGTAGGACTTCTGTCCATCTGAAACACGTTAGAGCATAATGAGATCTGAACATTCAATGAATACTCCAATTTTGACAAAACTTCTGCCTAAGCAAACTTTTAATGAGAACAAGAGAAAAGCAAGGAAACACAAATGGGCAAAAATGAATTGGGAACCGCGTTGGTGCATCTATAACAATGCACCTTGAACTCACCATGAATGAAAGGAGTCCATTCAATATGCTGCAAGTAAATAAAGTGAAGTCAGCTCAAGAAACTAGAAACTGCTATGAAAGAAGAAAGACAATCTTGACAACTCATTACCTAGAGACAGACCACATGGGGTTCCAACTTTCAGGATGGTCTGGAAAGTGACATGATGTAAGTGGAAGGAACTAAAAAACATCTCAGAGATAACCAGAGAGAGAATAATATTTCACTGTAACCTTATAGTCACTTACAGTCACTCATAGACAGGCATATTTTCTTCTGCGTCATGAACTGGCCATTTAGAGTAATCATACTGTAGGGCAAGGAAATATTAACGTCAGAAAAGCTAGTCATTACTGCCTCAAATCACGTCAGGAATAATGCTCAAAGTGTTGAAGTAAATTTCTGAACACCTGATTCCTGGAGGTTTGAATGGATAGTCTGGAGGAAACTTTATCCTTCCATAGTAATATCCACCTTATCGTTTGGAGTGATCAACAATGCAAAACAAGAAAAACAAATATTTCCATCATTCAATTTGACAACCCTGCTAAAGATCAAAGGGCTGAGGTTTTTACTACATCTAATCATGGTGAAGCACGTATTGCCATAGTAGCATTTGATGTAAGAAAAACAATTTTAGAAATGGGGCAAAAGAGAAGAGAATCAGATAGGGAAGAAGAAGTAAGAGCAAAAAGCACGAGCCTCACTCACAAATAAACTGTTTATATGACATAAATAAACAGGACATAGCAAATGTACAAAAGATTTTCAATATCCTTCTCAAGTTCTACTTTTGATTAATCGATTGATCACGACAATGTAAAGAAATTTTGAAAAATGATAAGGTGTAATGAAAAGGCACACGGCCCTATTGTATACATTTGAAGAACACTAGCAGAGAAAGTAATTTACGCCACTCGAGGATGTCATTTGGAAGAGGACGTGCCACAACATGGGAAACAGGTTCCTTGAAATGCATAAAATAAACATTCACCCACAATCCAGTTAAAAAATCACTGTGTGACTACAATTAAAGCCTGAATAGAATTAATATATTATAAAAGTATTTCAGGCAAAGCTCCATAGAAGAAAGTTGAGCTGGTATGTATCAGGTGGCATAGGGGTTTAAGGTTTCAAACCTGTAGTTGAGCGCTAAACATTAGGCAATTATTTTATTTCCATTCGAAATATTAGAGTAATCATAAGTATTGCTGGAATATCCATAAAACATCAGAAGAAAAGGTACCGGTCTTGTGTCGTAAACAATTATATACCTTAAAAGTATATTATATGTTGGAAGAGAGGGAGAGAGCAGTCATTTAGCAATGTAAAACACTGACGGTCAGTACTCTACAGAACTGCAGAAATGTATCCACTCTAGAACAAAAAAATCTTCCAGGTATATTTGTACATTCTTTTTGACAATACTCTGCTGAGGAATAACAGTCTAAAAACTGAACTTTGTGCAGCCATCAAGGTAAAAAGAAATCAGGTCTGCATGTTGACAATGGTGGAATACAGAATTCAAAATTTCATAAGCAGCATCTTCTCAGTGCCTCGGCAGTCGGCATTAACCATGCAACTCTAAGTTAGCTTCCGTTACAACAAACAACGAACATATGGACGGTGGGGAAAACTACTTACTTTACAAAGATCTCTAAATTCCTTCTGAAGGCGCTTTACACATGCTTTTTCTGCCATCTTTCAGTGTTAAAACAAGAGTCAAAGAGATACGAACTATAGCCAGTTCTTTTAATGTATGCACTGCCTCAACAATAATATCTCCTACAGAAAAATATGTATTGCATTTAAAACTTGAAAATCTTGTTCATTCCTCTTTATCTCAACAATCGAACACAAATAAAGTAATAATACAAATTAACTAAGAGTTTCACCAAATAAAGCAAAAAATTCTATTTCAGACATAAATATAACTCATTTTTCAAGACATGGATTCAAAAAATAAAGAAAGCAGTATCTTCTTTCCATGTCTCTATTAATATTTCCCAAAAACCAATAACTAGTTAATAGGTACCGTTCTTGATGAGATAAATTAGTTGTGAGAATGGAGAATCATTACGCCTGGCATATTTCTACTCAAGCAGTCCAATTTAACAACTAGTTCATGC
>CAIGRL010177780.1:0-10179 GCA_903798325.1 Fraxinus xanthoxyloides | reverse complement strand
GCCGACTCCTCAAAATGAGGCTCTGCCCGAGCCCGAGCCGGGCCCGGCTCGGGCTTTTTCGGAGCCGAGCCCGAGCCATACGAGCCGGCGAGCTTTTTTGCCATCCCTGATAAAAGCTGTTTTATCGTAATTTTGGTTCAACCTTACACGTGGTGGGTCCCCCGGCTCAGGCTTTTTCCGAGCCGAGCATGAGCTGTGCGAGCCGGTGAACTTTTTTGCCATCCCTGATAAAAGCTGTTTTATCGTAATTTTGGTTCAACCTCACACGGAGTGGGTCCTGGCTCGTCCAACGAGCTAAATTGAACTTGGATGCGAGTTGAGCGTCCCACTGCCTTTCCTTCTTTTTAGCTTAAAAAAATAAATTAATGATACAACATAAACCAAACTGGTTAGTTCAAAAAATTGCCCCCTTTCTTAACATTTTCATGTACATTTAAATAAATAAATAAAAACTTGCGATTTGTGTGAAACGTCATGCCTTTTGATGAATAGTTAGAGCATCTTCAAGACATTTTTCATTTTTCAAGATCATCTTATTCGTTATAGAGAGTCAAAAATTTTATGCACTCCAACAATATTCTTTATTTTGGCTCTTCTTTTTACTTTTCTCAAAAAAATATTTATCGATTTCTTCTAATATTTTATTTAATATAATTTTTATATATTTATGGCCCTTTCTAGTATAGATGCACTTTTCTATATGAGTTTCTCCATTTCAAGCCATTCATTTCTCCTCTATCTCAATACAACACGAGCGATTCATTGCTTTTCTATCTCAATATCTTTCGTATCTCGTCAGTCGAGTAAATCCACATGGACGACCTACTATATATTTTTTTAAATAAGTTAAAAGATCAAAAGTGTATTTATTTTATCGTAATTTGATTTAAGATTTATCCCTTAACAATCCGAACTTTTAGAGGTGATGAAAATCTAAAGTCGAGCCTTTATGTTGTTCACTTAAAATCACTGATCAACCCCAACACCTTTCAATGAAGATAGTAAATGCAGGAAATTGGATGCGATCGAGGAAGATAAGATGGCAACCTAGGACCGTATACTTGTTTAATGGAGGGCCCTCAAAATCATTTCTTCCGATAAAACAAACATAGGATATTGTCTTTTTAATTGTGACAATCACTAGGACATTTATGTTGATAGGAGAGGTTTCTATTCTTTCTAAAATCATAGGGTATATATCTCTAAAATTGTCATAAATCCTTATTTTCAAGTTGCTTATTTTATTAAACATACTTTTCACTAACGATATTTACTGTTAAAAAGTAACTTTTAAACATAGTCAAACAAGTCAGTTGTTGGAATACAAAATTGTGGATTTTTTTTGATAAGTTTTATGTGTTCTTGGTCTCATTGAAAACGTTCCTCTATATCCTTTTGATTTGACGTCATTGTTTGATACCCATCATCAATAAATTAATAACGATCTCATTAATTCATCTTCCAAACTAATCGAAAGAAATGTATACACCGAAATTTTCGACACGAAGTGATATGTGGAGCAGGATAGAATTTTCTCCAGTCATTGTTACATTTTTTTCATGTAATTAAGGAGGGCTTATCATTTGGGTCGTTCCAGTTGTCATTCACATTGACATTACACAAACTCTTTGGGACTGCCACAATGTAGGAAAAGGAAAGTTCTGAATTAATAAAATGTCTTTATTTTGAAAGGAAGAGATTTGAATTTTACAAAATTTAAACATTTATTGATTATGACTTTTGAATTAAAAAGGAACTTTTGATTCTTGATTCAAGTGTTATGTTTCTCATTTTAAAAGTTGCTCCCGTTCTTCACATTTTCATGAAATAACTCGAACATTTTCTTGAAAAAAATTGCAATTTTTATGAAAGGCTTTGACTTTAGACGAAAGGTCACGTTCCACAAAGTATTTTTTCGAATAATATGATTTTTCTCCCTCTATTCTTATTTCAAATAAATATCTCATTTGAGTAAAAACTTCGTTCATCGTTCGTGTCAAAATTCGATGATCAAATTAATATTTTATTCGCTATTTCCTACGTAATTGAGGTGCTACTCCTATTGGAATGAAATTCACTCTACTAGAGAGAGAGAGAGAGAGAGTATTTTAAGGAGAAATTGTGAATTCAATGGGCTCAAATTATTTTCACATTATTTATCGATAAACTATAAGTTAAAATCTTACTATTTATTTGTTCAATGACTATGCTCGAATATATATATATATATATATATTGTAGTAAATTATGAGGATTAATATAGCATGAACAATAGTTAAAAAAGAGTCAAATGGCATGTTGAGAGGTGTGTTTTTTTCTTAAGTAGGGCACAAAAATGCTGAATTATAGATCCTTATCAGCACCAATTTTGACATTCTACAATGCAATATTAAGTCAAACATTAATTATAATCGAACATTTTGCAGACCTACTTATCGTCATGCCATGCAGTCTTCTTGACTAACTGAGTTGTTCTTGTTTTGCGTGGATCCATAATTTGCCCTTCAAGACAGCAATATATCAGGATTTCACATTTCTAAAGGGACTACAGTTTTTATTAACACTTGGAGCATTGGGAGGGATGGTGCAACATGGGATGAACCCCAAGAGTTTCGTCCAGAGAGGTTTATGGGGGCTGGAAATGGATGTTATAGGGCAGAATTTTGAGTTATTGCCATTCGGGTCAGGTCGGAGAATGTGCCCTGGATATAGTTCAGGGTTGAAGATGATTTGGTTAAGCTTGGCTAATATGTTGCATGGATTTGAGTGGAAGTTGACAGGAGATATGAAAGTGGAAGAGTTGAGCATGGACGAAATTTATGGGCAAACTACGCGTAGAAAATACCCACTTGGTGTCATTGTTGAACCTCGATTGTCTACCTATCTCTATCAATAACGATACAGCAAATCTTTATAGTTCATGTATACTAGATTGAACAGAATTAAACGATGCTGTCGATGAATTATCATACTTATATCTTCTTTAATAAATAATAATGTCTTATAATCGAACGTGCCTTGATTTGGGAGGATTCGAATTCTCATGGGTACAATATGAACATATTCATGTCCATCTCTAAATCCATTTGAAAACAAGATGTACACGACAAAATCAAAATGTCACATATCCTCAGGTAACTAAAGCTATCTTTGCAAAATTTGGTAATACAAACGTTAAAAAGTAATTTGCTTGCTATTATGTACTAATTAGCATAGTCATTAACAAATAGAGAAAGTCATAGAATAGAACGTGAATCAGATACAGACTATAATTTAGGGACCTTTCTCTAGTTTCCCCGTTCTATCATTTCTAATCACCTAATTGAAGAGAAAAATAGCCTATGTTTTGGTATCAAAAGTTTTATTCTTTGAACTATTTTCGAGTTTGGAACGCAATTTCTATCACGTAATCAGTTAAGAATCATCTGAATACATCATCCGACGGGGCATTTGGTGACTCCTTTTCCAGAAACGGAAGGTGGGAAATGTTTCGTATCAGTTGTTAGCTTTGCTGAACTAGAGTTGGGCGAACAAAATTTCATTCCAGGTATCAGGTAAACCTGGTAAACACCAATGCAAGCAATCCTGCACTCCTGGTGTGGCTTTAATGCTGTAACGAGATATATGACCCTCGTCCCTAAGCTCAGATAATGCCGTTATGTCCAACAGCTTAACATCCGTTCCGTTCACCGCCCCTGAAGCAAGATGATCGCTAGAATTGTCTTGTAAAACTTCCTTCCCACCAGATAGAGGGGTAGTGTTGTCACAAGTACCTCCCGTGTTCCAATCTCCATGGAAGAAATGCCTTGGTGATATTGACCTGAAAAATGCTTTCAGACCTGGATGTTTCGGAAGCTGTGAGTTCACCCATCTTACAATACTGTAAACTGTAAAATTTTTTGCACCAGAAATACTTGCAATCTTCCTATCGGTATTAGGTAAACCCCCAACGTACATGATCCACCGGTTGGCATTAAGTTTCCCTCTATTCCAATGGTGTCCCGTGTTCAGAACAAGAACGTCAAATTTGTGAAGGAAACGGTGCAAAAATGCTGGGGGACGATCCAGGTGCATAGCATAATCAGTGGCTGGATTAGACGGGTTGAGGGGCTCCAAGTCGCAGAGACTCGCGGACCAATAGTAAAGGATGGTAGTGTTGGTAATTGGGAATCGATAAGCCCATCCATCAGGCCGTACAGAACCACGGGCTTTGACAAGGCCATACTCCTTTCCCACATCAAGAACATCATGCCTCTCTTCACCGCCGGTTACCATACACATCAGTGACTGGAACTGCTGTCTACCCAATGAATCGCCAACAAAGGCCAGAGTTTTGTCCTGCATCCTGCACTTGTTATTTTAAAAAAATAATCAATATTCTAGGGATGGGCATAAGCAAAATGTTCAGTTATAGGGAACAATCACGGTTGGCGCCACAACATTGCAAACTCTCAAAATATTTTAAGTTCCCAAACAAATATTGAACATTTTAAGAAAATCTAATCTGTACCTCGTCAGGAACTTAGAGCCCATGAATTCTTCCATTCTACATTCTTTGGGTTGCCAACGTAGTTTCTCGTATTCAAAATCTGTACGTTGTGTCAGGCGACAAGCCCACATTGAAGACAACCATTGCTTACAACCAAAGCCAGAATATAGGGGTCGATCATCATCTATGACCCATTTACCTTTGGCATAATTACACCCTGAAAAATGTAATGATGATCAGAAAATATGGCAATACAAGTTCTATTATAATATATGTACAGCATCCAAGTGATAGGCTATCCAAGGATAATACCAACCACAGGCAATTTTCCAAATGATGTATTCTCTTTTCCCACAACTCTCTTCACTTCTGTGGCGAGGAAACCTATCCCAATATTATTTTGACTTCTTTGATTTTTCATATGGCATAAAATATTTAAGGCTACAAGTCCAAGAAATTAAGTTGGTTCCATTACAAATCCCGTTCACTAGTGCTTGTTTCATAAGAGAGAGTATAGATAATCTATTACAAATCCCGTTTCGTAGTCGTTTATTCATGAGAAAGGAGAAATGGACAATCCAGAGGCAACTGAATCCTCTCCATTGAGCTTTTCAATTTTAGTCATGACAATAATTTTTTTATTTTTATTTTTAAACAAATCAAACAAACTGAAGTTTTGTATCCAACCTTTCTTCTCAGTCAGAGTTGATGAACTTTTACTTTGCTTTGAACTTCTAGTTCCAACTACATCCTTTTCTGCTGGTTTTGAACTATTTTTTGCTTCTGACAGCTTGTCTGATTCTGATCCTGTAATACTTGGAGGAATTTCTGCACAAGCAGTACATTATTAAAATCTGAAGCCTTATAGATGAGATAGTCTTTTGAAATTGAAATTAGATTCTAAGTGCAAAAACACTGACTCTGAAGGAAAATTATGCGATGTCATGCAAAATTGACGCGGATCTAGGAATATAGCAACTCAATATAGACACGCGAACAAATAAAGATGCCATAACTTATGATTCCTAAATAGACAATATAACCAATTTAATATAGTAGAAGGGGAAAAAAAGGTCATAGTCTATCAAAAAGATCACTTTTTAACAAAGCAGCACTAGTAAATGTTGCATCGTGTAAAAATGAAAAATATCAAACATTACAACATTCTTTTAAAGACCCGAGGCAACTAAACTCATTGAGCAATCCAATTGAATGATGAGGTTATTTAGATCATAAATCTCAAGATGAACATTCCACCTTTCTTTTTGTCGGCTGTCGCCAAATTTTTACTGGGTTCTTCCTTAGTAGTAGACTCTGTGCTTGACAATCTTACTGGTTCTTCTTTGTCCCTGTCAGATTTGATTGAACTGTTCTTTCCGCCTAAAGCTTTTTCTGTACCTGCATTCATAATACCCGGAGGGAATTCAGCGCCATCATCTGTCACCAAAACTTTACTGTGTTCTCCCTTAATGGTAGACTCATTGCTTGACAAACCTACTACTGCTACTTTGTCCCTTACAACTTCTTTTGAACTGTTTTTTCCTTCTAAAACATTTTCTGAAACTGCTCCATCCGTAAGATCAGGAGGGATTTCTGCACCATCACCAAATTTACCACAATCTGAAATTCTAATTTCAGATGTTATGTAGAGGCAAGTCACAACAATTCAATTCGCCACAGTAGCATCAATAGTAAAAACCCCACTTCAAAATTTATGCTTCAGCAGGCACAACACATTCTTACAAAACTGATAAATGAAGCGTGATTATAAAAAATATACTGGAATAAGTAGCATCAAGCAAGAGAATTTAGAAAAGTGATCATGAAAGACGATAATTCCAACTAAACTTGTCCTGAGCTCGCTCTCTCTAAAACTGATGGAAATGCAAGATAAAAGGAACTTTAGAGAAGTAAAGCACCGTTCATACTTGGAGAAAAACCAGAGTTATCTGATTAATGTTTTATGCAGATAAAGAAACTCATGATACTCCCAAGATCCAGGGCAATGCAGGGTTGGGAATTCTGGTGGTATGCAAGGAAAAACTTAATCTTGTATTGTGCCCTGAAGAAAACTTATTTCCTTCCAAACGAGCTTGAGTGCATAGAAATTATTTGTTCTACACTTCTACCAAATTTAACTTGAATGGCGTAGGACAAAGGACACAAGTAAGAGGAGGTAAAGATCCCACTACCTTTTATCATTTACTTTGCAACACAATGCTGTCAGAAAAATCAAGTGTGTGATAAAGCTTAAGCACACTAAAGACGTCAGTGCACATTTGCCAGCCAAAATATACCATCTTAAATACTAAAAAAGCAATCTTGATGTCTATATGTTGCCAGTCAGATCCCTAAAAAACTGAAAAATGAATGGCTTAACCAGCGAGATAAATATCATAACTAAAGGCAAACCTGGATTCAACAGCAAAATACTACTCTGAGATGGGATTAAAGAAGTGAGGAATGTAGTTTTCGTCCATGCCAGTATAAGCACCGTTGCACAAACAAAACTGATGAGGATGAGAGAGGCCTGCGTAACCTTCAACCCATAAAAGGCTCCTTTCATCCTTGATACCGCAAATTACACTGAACTCAAAATCATTTAAATGTCTACTCGTGGCATTTCCATCAAATCAGCATATCTAAACCATCACACACGAATGGAGAAGGGCAAACATAGAAAACATAACACATCAGTAATCACTATTTTCAATTTAAAAGTTCAATCAGCAATGAGAAAAATACAACAAATTAAAGACATGTTAAGCAAATTTTAGATATCTAATCCAAACAAATTCAAGGCACGTTAAACAAATTTTAGAACGTACAACATTATTTTCTTGAAAATAATCAAATTCAAACCTTCGATGTGGATGCCACAAAAGGAAAAAGAATACCAATTGAGATGGGGAACAGCTGGCCTCAAACTAATTGCAGTCATGAACCAATCAATGCTGCCATACGATCAAAATTCAACCACTTAACCGCGTCTTTCTTTAGCCTCTGACACTTTTTACCCAATATTTGACTAACGAAATATTGCTTCATTAGTTAACCTAACTTCTTGTCCCACTTGCACAAAAAATCAAGTTTGTTATTCACACCACAAGAACATATTCCTCCACCATCTCATGTACTCCTAAGCTCCAGAGCTTAGTTAACTAAATATTCGTGTAGTTCATACAAAAACATCCAATTCGAAACAACACACAAATCACATTTCCCAAACAGATCGCAGCTCTCATCACATTTTCATGAGATGAGTAAATAAATATATATATATTTTTTTCATACAGCAAGTATGAAACGATTCAGTAAATGGGGAAAAAATGGTTAATTTATATCATGAAGAACAGATTAAAATACAAAATTAAAAGAAAGTATAAAAGCTAGAATCTGTTACAGTGAATCATCAATTGGACAGAATTATCAATGAATTCCAAAATTGGATCGATCGGAACGAAAGAGAATACAACATTGTTCACACACAAATGACAACTGAATCATAGAGAGTATCGAAAGCAAACCTTGTACCTTGAACAAAAATTTCCCAATTCAAAACCTCCAGAATCCCTGGATCTCCAACAAGTAGTGCGAAATTCACTACAACTTTCACCTATGCAAACTTCAATAAATTTTCTTGCTTCCTATTATACAGTAATTGGTATTACTCACAAAGCAAGGAATAAGTTAAACAGTTAGAGATGAAAAAATGTAGAGCTGATGCCACAGCGGTGGAATTAATGGAATTGATACAGGAGGCGGTAAGATAACGGTGCAGGCAGCAGTGTGGCGGAGAAAGAATGAATAGGAGATTAGTGGTGCCGAATAGGGTCGGGTCTAATTATTTTGACTGGAATTCCTTAAATTGAGTTGTTAACATATATAGTTGGTCATTAATTCTGACAAGAACCCCATCATACGTCAAGAATTTGGTTTTAGACTTTAAGTCGCGATTCCACCATTGACGACAACTACCTTTTTTTATTGCCAATATACTGACAATATGGTGTATGGAACCGGCGATCGCGGAGATTGAAAATCGTGAGTTTGAATTTTTTGCCAACACTTTCTAGATCGAGCCCGTCACACGGATTTGCTTAATACGATTTATCTCTTATATGTGATTTGTAGACTACTGCACATGGAGCGGAGTTTACCAGTGCGCACTCACAAGTAGCGGTCGTGAGTTCCTACGTAATAAAAACAAAAAAGGTAAATGCATTCATTTCCAACATTTCATTAATTAATCTATTAATAATTTTCATCCAAAAATTTCAAAAAAAGACTTATTTTTGAATCACGAAAATAGTACATACAAGACAAAATATATTTATGTGAACATTTTGGTATAAACAATCAACAACAATGAGTTATGCTAGTTAACGGAGATTTGTAAATAAAATTCGACCAAAAAGAAATTAAGTGGATATTTGATGATGATTAAAATTAGATTTTTAATAAATTGTGATGGGAGTTTTTGAAATGTGTAATTGAAAACTTATGGGATTCATGAAAAATGTTATTAATATAGATTGTTTAATTTTGACTTACATTAAAATTTGATTTTAATCCATACCAAACAGAGCCCAAGGGCATAAGCGACACAATAAGCAAAGTTAAGTAAATAATATTATTCAATATTCGTGGTGAGAATTACTAGTTATTGACATTTGGTAGATTGTTATTCGATACGTTAATATGATAAAAAAAAATTTATTAATGTATGTATTAAATAACAAACTATTAGTTATGTTACTCTTATTTTTCAACTCTTCAGCACAATTTTAGTGGCAAAAGTTGGTACGAAAAGCCAGTCAACTTGAAAAAGAAAGAAAAGCGAGGAAAGCGAAATAGGAGTATTAATTGCAAAACGGGCACGAACAAGAAGAGGAAAATAGTTAGAACATGAGCTTGAGCACACACTTTTAGCGAATTTGATAAAAGTAAATAAATTGCGTGTTGAGTATAGCTCAAAATTCAATTAAAATTGAGAAATAGTCGTTATTGGGTCTCACTCATCTATTAAAAGTCAACAATAACTACTAATTTTTTAATTTTAATCCGATTTTAATCTGATGCTACTAAAAATCGCACCTAGTGATTTTCCGAGCTTGACGGCTGAGAAAGAGCACAAACGAAGCCTTCTGGTACCTGAAACAAAGGTGCCGATGTTTTTCCTCGTTGCCCCTCCGATGTTTAAGTTAGAGAAAGAATAGAGAATGTATCTCAAATACTTTGTAATGTGTAAAACGTACCTCATTCGTTGAAGTGGGGGATGTATATATAGAGGTGGGCGGTTGACTCCTAGTAGGATTGTATTGTTGGGGGTTTCACGAGTCCTATTGCAAGTAGGAGTTGTGAAGTGGCGGATCCGGTGATTCTTGGTAGTTTGTATAGAGATAGGACACTGACTTTAGGATCCTCTTCTGAAAGGGATGTTATGAGAGAGCGCATATGGTATGGAAGGAGATATATAGCACGATACTTGACTTGACTCCTCGGGCGAGGTGCAACATCCCAAGGAGCATCACCCGAGGACATTGCGATTGGAGGGGTGAAATGAAGGTGATAGTCCTCGGGCAAATACCCCGGGTCGGGAACCTATTTTGGGGTGATCACTAGCCCCCGTGCATCAAGGACGGAGCTTCTTATTCGAATCGGAATGCACATTGTATTTCTGTACGTCT
>CAIGRL010177734.1:0-27582 GCA_903798325.1 Fraxinus xanthoxyloides | reverse complement strand
TATGCTTCAAAGTTGTGCCTTGAAATTATTGATGCAACCATTTTCTTCATCTTGCTTTGAGCAAAATTGGAGTACTCATTCCTTTTTGCACTCTTTTAAACGGGATAAGCTGACTCCTAAACTTGTGGAAGATTTAGTTTTCGTACATAGCAATCTTCGTCTATTGTTAAGGAGGAGTGCACTATACTCACAAGGAGAGAAAAAAAATTTGGGATATCGGTGAAGATGCATTTGATACATTTGAAGATGTTGGGGTGCTTGAAATTGCTAATTTATCTTTAGACGAAACGGAATTGGAGGCATTAGTATTTGCGGATGATGAAGACAAAGATGTTGAAGAGGTTCAAGATGAATGATGTAATTAATTTTTTTTTTACCTTTTGAACTTATGTTATTATGAAACATGTATGAATTTAATATCAAATTTGATTTCTATTTATCATTTAATTATTTATATAATGATGCAATAAGTATACAAATTTTTTTATTTTAGACTATCAAATTAAAATAAACTAAAAAAAAATAATATTTTAATTAACACGTCGGCGACATATCGTGTCGAAACTTTTTCAAAAAATCGCGTGTCAACGTGTCAGACACTCGTGTCAGTACTTTTTAGATGATAATTGTAGGTAAAACCACCCTGGCACTTCCATTTCTAATTGGGAGTTTGGACCCTACAACAAACATAATAATGGGCTTCACAAAAACAACATATGTATCATGCCTAAGAATTTACATTTTGAACACTCGTATTCGTGTCAATGCTTCTTAGATGGGAATTATAGGGGAAACCACCCTGATACTTGCGTTTCTAATTGGGAATTTGGACCCTACAACAGACATAATAATGGGCTTCAGAAAAAATAATGGGCTCCACAAAAACAACGTATGTATCATGCCTAAGGTTGGATTCATACTGATTATTGCTGGCCTTTTGACTTAAAAACATTTGAGTCAGAATGATGATGATTGTAAAGTCAGGTACCCTTTTTGATATGTTATATTGGATATAATAGGAAATTTTTTTAATTTTATTTTGTTTTTAACTATGGTTCAATTTATCTTATCAAAAATATTTGATCATAAAATTGAATAATAAAAACTAATGCAAGTTATATTTTTAATAGACATTTCCAATGGTATATTTCTCTTCTAATAAAGGGTCCAAGAGCAGTGTACGAATGGAAGTTATTGAGTCTGATTAGACAACCTCATCCACATGTAACAAATGATGCCAAAATTTTCAAAGCATAAATGGGTATTTTTAATCTTTTTAGTCAAAACAATCCATTTCCATATCATATTGCCCTAAAGTTTCTAATCAAATAAAAACACCAATATAAATTTTTTTTTTACCTCAACGACATAGATATGAGATTCTTTATCTCAAGTCGGTGAGCATCTTCTTAAAGGAAAATTGAAAAGAACAAATAAGAGAAACACGCGCTATAATGAAGACTTTTCGACTCTATACCAATATATTGTTGTCCTTCGAAAGGGTATTGACAAATCTGTGTATCAATATCAGTAAACAATTTTTAAAAAAATTCAGGATTTAATAGAATTTTTAAATGAACGAAAAATATTTTTTTATAAGAAACTCCTGTTATGTTAATGGTAAAAGTGGTAGGCCATGACTGTTGATTACCCAAGTTTGAACCATTTACTTCATTTTTAAATTTTTTAAATAGTGACAAAAATCAGTTTACCAATTTAATGCACACAAATCAAATTTTAAATGCTTAGATATGTAATTAAAGGTCATTATCAATTGGGAGTACAGGGTTCTATTATTATTATTTTTCTATATTCTCGTTCTAGTATGATAATAAATAATTAATTAATATTATGTGATATGATATTAATCATGTTATAAGGGCAATCCAATCAAAATTAATGGGCGATTTATCTATCACGATTAGTTATTATGCGAATTGCACGAATCAATAAATAATTTGACGTGTTAAAATAATTATTTTTCACGAGGGCTCCATGTCAATCACAAACATGCCAATGTGTCCATAAGCATTTGTATCAAAGTAGTTGAGGCTCAACCAAAACATGAGATTTATCGACTGTAGCAAAACCTAAAAAAGAAGAAAAAATTCAAATATTCAATCTTCCAGTCCAAAAAAAATGCTTCCAATAAATGTAAAAATTAGGCTCGACTCTCTTGAAAATCATAGCATTCTCTAACTGAAGTGCTTTTTTCTACCAAGATTTTGCCAAAAATTTCTTCTTTCTTCATTCAAAATTTTCAAGAGGGCGAAACATTGCCAAAATTTACCACTAAAAATCCCAAAAGGGCGAAACATTGCCAAAATTCACGTAAGAAACTCTAATGCCTGCATTGAAACATAATTTTTGTTTTTAATATCAATAGTTTGGTGCCATCTATGGAAAATCTTAAAATGTCACGAGAAGAATAAACGTGAGGAACATAAAAGGCCAGGAAGAATGAGTGAAAGCGAATCGAGCAGTGAAGAAAAGCAGTAAATGGTTAAAAATAAAACCAGTTTTTCCAATGGAAACGAAAGCCAGGAGGTGTGATCGGAAGAAATCAAGGAAGATGGCCCAAGTAACCCAAATGTTGGCAACAAGCTTTATATAAATATTTGTGTTTGGATTTGTGGGACTATTGAAAACAACATAGCATCATCAACATGGTAAATAGAAGATTCTCTACTTCATCAAAAAATAGAGTCCCTCAATAAAAGGCCTTTACCACAAGGTTTGAATGCAATTTTTAAATCCCACTATCTTCAAAATCTAATACCTCGTAAAAATAATCAAGATCTTAGATTTGGGAGGTTATATATTATTATGCCTCTGCATACATGGCATGCCACTTGGTTGCCACACTAAGTAAAATGCCATGCAAGCACTATTCACCGAGGTTAGTAGGAACATGACCTCCTCCACCTACACGTTTGAGGCGGTCATACTATCTATCATAGCCCTGACCACGTTCAATTCACATTGAGAGCACAACCCAATGCCTCGTCAACAACAATCACCATGATGATATAACTATATGAATACTTGTTGCTTCTCCAATCTAAGGTGATCAATAAGAACATTACCCTTATATAGGTCTTCGGAGAGAAGATGGTTAGGGTCCAAAACCTAACACTGCATGCCAGATGTAATTTGACACTTTCAGCCACACACGATTTGATTTATATGACATCTCTATAAGCCAAATTCTCTCTTTCCCACCTAGAACAGTGTCTGTGAGGTCACATGCATATGATGGCTAAAATGTAGTTTTTTGGCACTTGAGTTGTCAGTATTTTAAGTCAATTCATGTCTTTCCCAACAGTTCACCATTAGGAAGCTTTAGAACAAATCATGTGTTATTTAAAGGGATACACAAATCATGGAAATAATCACATTGAATGCTTCTTAGATGCACATTGGGCGGGTTCTAAAATTGAACGGAGATCTTCTACTAGCTATTGTGTTTTTGTTGGAGAAAATTTAGTCTCATGGAAAAGTAAGTAGCAAAATGTTAGGCTTCGATCCGTGCAAAATCAGAATATAGAGCTATGACATAGTCTGTATGTAAAATAATGTGGATATATCATCTCTTAACTGAAGTTGGTCTAAAGACTTCAATGCCAGCAAAGTTGTGGTGTGGCAATCAGGTTGCTCTTCATATTACTTCTAATTCTGTAGTTCATGAATGAACTAAGCATATTGAAATACTGTAATTTCATTCGTGAGAAGATGTAGTAGAATTTAATCTCTACACGATATGTGAGATCTGGAGAACAACTAAGAGATATTTTCACAAAAGCTCTAAATGAGATTCATGTTTATTATATTTGTAATAAGTTGGGTATGATAAATATCTATACTCTAACTTGAGAGAGAGTGTTACTGGCTATAACAGTAAATATGTAGGATCATGTATAGGCTTAATTGCAGGGATTGGCATAATCATGGGGATTCAATTAGCATACCTTCCTATTATAGACTTCTTAATCTATATATATACATGTATCATTTCTTATGATTAATATTAAGAAAGTATTTTTTCTCTTAATAACAGCAGCAATCCCCTAAAATGTGTGTGATATGTCTCCATTCCCACACCTTCATTATGAGCATCAAAACAAGCACTTATACTCTCTTAGTAAATGAATCGGCATGATTTTGTTCAAAAAAAATCTTAAATACCGTCACATCCCCACAATGGATTGTCACTCTTATGAGATAATATCTCTGTCCCATTGATGGTTTCTTATCTCTTTTGCATTTACCATTGTTCTAATATCATCACACTATAATAACATGGATTGTGCCGATGCATGTGCTGCCTACAAATCGACAAGGGATTTTCTGAGCAAGACGACCTCTTTGGTGGATCCAACAATACACGTTTTTTGTTACTCCTCCAAATCACAATTTCTCCATCAAGCGTAAACATAGATCCTTATTTAGACATTTTAGAGTCATTGTCTGATTGAAAATCATAGTTAATGTATCCTATATGAACCAAATCTAGCACTGAGCACACAAGCACATGACCTTTCTTTCTCCAAAGATACTTGAATATATGCTTTATTCACAACATTTTGTTCCTGGGCTAGATTGATACTGACTCACTATTAACATAGGTAATATATATCAAGTCTACTACATAGCATGGAATACTCGGTGGTGTAGGGTACTCGCCTCATATGCTCTCCATCTTTAGGAGTTTTAGGTCACTATTCCTTAAATAGGTGGATTCCATGCCGATATGGTAAATAATCCTTCTTAGAATCTTTTATTATAAACTTGACCAATATTTTGTCTTTATATGAAGCTTGAGACAAAGCTAACGAGACAAACTATCTGCTTATTCTTCCGATTTCACAAGATCTGAATGACCAATATAGTTAGTATCATCCAAGTCCTTCATTTGACACTGTTAGGTCAACCACTCTTTCAATGATGACAACTTTGCTACGTCATTTTTTAAAGTATAAGGAAAATTGTTTCTATCCCAAGATCTAGATGTGTGCTTAAAACCAGAGTTCATTGAAGTTTTAATTAAAATCGTATATTCTAATAACTTTGTCCAACCTTTTATTCCAATTTCTAGATGCATGCTTAAGTTAATAGATGGATCTTTGCAGTTTGTAGACTTTACCTTCGTCGACACTTTCTATGAATCCGATTGCATCATGTAGATGCATTTCTCAAGATAGTCATTCAAAAATATTGTATTGACATCCAATTGTCAAATCTCATAATCCATATGTGTTGCAATGGATATGAGGATTCATATAGACTTTCACATTGCAACAAGTGAAAGGGTTCCTCGTAATTGCCTTTCCTTTTAGGTATAACCCTTAGCTACTAGCCTTACTTTAAAAGTCTCAACCTTCTCCTTTATTCCCCCTTTTCACTTGTAGACCCCCTTTAAGTCGTATCTATAAGTTCCCAAACTTGATTCAAATGAATTGAGCCAATTTTTATTTTCATAGAGACTTAATACAATTCTGTGTCCTTGTCTTCCATCGCTTTTGTAAACAAAGTCGGATCATCCTGTTGCTCTAAGGAGATGGCCTGATAGGCTTCTCCCACTACAAGTACTTTACACATTTCCAGATTACAATCGGACTTTGTCTGCACGGTGAACGTTCTTGGACCATGGTTTCGATTAGATTTGTAACCTCCGTGCTTTTATTTACTTCCGAGTCTACTTTTGGAGTAAATTGATGGTTTCAGCTTCGATAGGCAGCTACCACTCCATAGTCCATAGCATTAGTAGTAACCCTGTTTTTAATAAGGCTATCTATTTGCTCCCACTGCGATGGAGTCTCGTATCCCTTCCATATTCTAAGGTGTTCATTAAGTTCAGTTTCAAGTTCTGGCATAGGTGGTCTAGGGTCTATTACTTTTTGAACCACGTTGTTTTAATGTATTTTTCCTCCAAGAATGTCATATTCGTACTAACAAATACATACTTGTCTCAAGGCCTATTTGAAAAATATCCTCTAGTGTATCTGGGTTAGCCTACAAATAGACACACTTTTGATCTTGCCTCCAATTTCTTAGCCTTTTCTTCCAGCACCTGGGTGTCTAACGTTGCTTCTGCAACCATTCAACATTTCTAGAGGAGTTTTCAGAATCAACTTCGACGGAACTAAGTTGGGGATATATAATGCAGTCTAAATAGGATATCCCTAGTAACCACCTTTCGAAAGTACACAGGACTGCAAACATGAGAATGAACTAACTCCAAAACAGCATCGATTTTATCTTTAGCTGAAAATGGTCTCTTGGACATTTTGCCTTCAAGACAGGATACACAGGTTGTAAAAGGTTTCATCTCTAATTCAAAGGCCCATTTTTTGTCAATCTTCTGATACTATATAAACTTATATTCCAAGCCTCAAGTGCCCAGCAATGTTTTATTAGTTGGAGATAACATTTGTTGTTTTACAGTTGTATTGTAAATTGCATTAGGAGTTAAGTTTAATACAAAGAGACCATTAGACATATCTGGTGCAAATAGGCATTTTATTCCAACCAATGTAAAGCAAAAAAAGGTTTAAAATTCACATGAAAATAAACATTTCCTATTGTTAAATCTAAAACTATTTCTCATGTACCAAAGATGATAGGAAATGCCCCTTTATTGAGCTTTCTAGTTTCCAATAGAACCTGCATAAAATACATAAATGAACAGTGGCTACAGAATCCATAATTCAGGAATTAGTTAACTCGACCGCTAAATAAGACAAAGCAACATGTAACTCACCAGCATGAGACTTCTTCAGATGGGACTGTGTGAAGTCCCTCACTAGATATCCCTTTCGATGGTAGTTAAAGCATTCTATCTTCGACTTCTTATCGTAGCCTACTTCCTAAATCTGTACTTTATCCATTCTTTTCCTCTTGCTGCTCTCCTTCCCAGTGGGTATTGGTTGCAAGGTATATTAGAACGGAAAGACTTTTTGGTGACTTTTTTACAGATGTTCTTCCATGATTTAGAGGTCTATCTTCAACTCTATCGAACTCATAGTCTAGTTGCTAACATAATAATCTACCAAAAATGGAATATACTTATCAGATAAAGAGTTAAACACTTCACAAATCTGAATCTCAGAGCCAATCATAGATCTGAGTGCTTGGCAATGTTCAAGTTATCTATCATGCCCAATTAGCGTGCTGAGGTAATGCGAGAGGTCTGTAGAGCTCGAATGGCTTCACTCCTTGCTATCCAATTGAAGTGCGGAAAATTCCTTTCGAGACTATGAGATCATAAGCAGTGGCACATCTCTGTACTTTTTCTGAAGCTCTATTATCATTGAAAAAAACATTCCACTACTAATTACTGAATCATCTACTTGCCACTCTTTATATACCGCTATCTCAGATCGATCAAAGCCCTTGTTAGGAATGGAAGGGATAGGTGATCATTCAATCAAAAATTTTCAACTTTTACAACGTTCGTGAAGTTTTTGTTTCGAATCAGCATAATTTTCTATCCAAGAGGTATAACATTCAGTAATTTCATAAATGGATTTGGTAGATGTTATGAAACTATAAAATAAAACATTCATTGCATAAGTGAAAGAGAAGTGATATCTTTTAATGTATAATGCATGAGCAGATCTCACAACTACAGCCACACAGCGATAAACTGAATGCTGGAAAAGCTAGGATTCTCCCACTAGTTTCATGACAAATAGATATTAAATGATAAAATTACCCTACAAGAAACTTGACTTTCCGACCGACCAAAAATTAGTCGGCGAAAACACTCTTTTACAGACTAAAAAAATCGAAGGGAGGAATAGGATATTGGTGGTTGCGGTGGTGGTTGTAAGTGGTGGTGGGGAGTGAGTTTAAGTGGGTGAATAATGTTTTGGAGGAAGGGAGAGGAGTCTGTAGCAATATTTTTTTTTGGTTATGTTGAAAAGCTTAATTGATTGCGTGGTTTTTTTACCATCTTTCACTTGACTTGATTGCGTGATTTTCTTAAACAATATTAGCATTTGTGTCCGGGTAAAATCGCAGAAAATGAATGTTATGCACTGATGATGCATTTTGGTTCTTACTTGGTGTCAGCGTGAGCGGTGATCTTTGTTTCCTTACATTTTTCTAGTTTCCCCTTTTTCTTCCTCACTCACGCCTCTCCTTCTCTACATATTTACCATGTGATAACTTGGACCGTTCCTGCTAAGTTTTATGCTTCGATACAAAGAAAGAAATGGGTTCTATTGTGGTTTTCCAATGGACTATGCTACTTGTACACTCGGAGGTTGACACTCCAATGTACACTCACCAGAAACATTGTTCCTGTGCTGAGTTCACATAATTAAGAGAAACCCATAATATAAATGCAGAGGTAGAATTTGACAGATGCTAAATTGTATTGGATTTACCACTGACAACGTCAATTGTCCAATTGTCCTTTCAATCATATCCGAGTTTGGCTTTTAATTTGTTTTGAAATTTTGATTTTAATTTAAATTAAATCACATTGACTGACTGAAACCATAGTCGGGAAATGTGGATTGACACTTTCAAATTTCTTGGTCGGCTAATGTATATATACTTTTCCTGATCAACTATGTGGTCAGTCTATATTTTCCCCGACTTCGAATGGAGCTTTTTCCTAACTAACCTAATACGGTCAGCTACCCGACTAAAATTTCTTGGTCGGCGAAGTTATACTTTCACCTACCAAATACTGTGGTCAGCCTTTATTTTTTCTGATTTCATTTAAACTTTTGCCAACCCAAATTATGGTCATGAACAAGCTCTGTCATTCCCGACCAACTTGTTGATAAGTAAAAATCTCTATATTTCGTGACTAACATGTATTCTGGTCAGTAAAAAACTTTGTTAGCTGACTTTTGGCGACCACCTACAAACCAACATTTTTTAGTCTAAGAATTGGCAATACCAATTGATTTTTGACATTTAGCGATCAATCTTTAGGTCAGCAAAAACCATATTTCTTGTAGTGAATTAAAACAAAAATTACACATACTAATGAACAAATAAAATATATTGAAGTCTCTAATTGGACCGTGTCCAATCTCTTACTTAAACTTCAATTTGTCTTTCAAATTTTGGTCACCTTGGGTTTCCACAGTCTAGCAATACCACTGACCTATCTCCACTTGGTTGATCCTGGAGGTCTAATATCAAATTCAAGAAAAAATCAGCACGTTCAGTCAAGCCCGTCCCACTTCCAATAGACAATTAAGGCATATGAAATGTGTTAAAATTGGGTCCGACACATACTGCTCGCCCGAATCGAGTAGGACCACACCATAGGCAGTACCCACAAGTGCTGCATCATCAGCAGCACCCTTGTGGGTGTTGCACGGTGCTCACTTGTTGAGAGACTTGATTCACAATTTGTGCCGTGTGAATTGAGTCTGCTAAGAAGGCAGTTCCTTTCAAACCAACTAACATAATCTTAACAAGTGATGGATTGAGAGCATTTTGATAAAGTTCACTGATGTTTCATCAACATTTTAAAGTCCAGTGAGATTCTCGCGACGCAACCACAAGTTCAATTATTTTAGTACAGTTAAATCCAATGTAAGAAAATTGTCGAGGGATGTTTGTAATCATCTTCGGTCGATGTTAGTTAAATATGTAATTGAAGAAGAAGATAATTCTGAACCGTAAACTTCATTGATTGATCTTATTCTATATATAATACATTGCATTGCATTGCTACAAGAAGAATCTAGATCTTACAACTGTTAGGTGGTTCCATAAATTATGGATCATGTTGGAATCTTTCAATTACAGAATGGTGGTCCAATAATAGCAAGAAGAGACAGTTATGACAGCAAGGATAAGAGGCTGCCAAATCACCAATGATCTGCCAATGACCTGGAATGATGATGTGGAATTAATGAGCTAAAGTTAATTCCTAACACCCCTTTTCAAGCTGGAGGGTGCACAAGTAACTCCAAGCTTGTCCTTCAGGAAAAGAAACCTCGAGTGATTCAGCAAGTCTGCAATTTGATATGAGGTAGGAATATATTTCACTTCAAGCTTTCTTGTCAGCACCTTATCTCTGATGAAATGGATGTCCAACTTTATGTGTTTTTCTCTGGCGTGATAGACTGGATTTGCAGCAAGAGCTCCTACACTTATGTTATCATACCACAGAGTTGGGATTCCAGCTAGTGGAAGCTCAAGTTCCTGAAACAATGACTGAATCCACACCACTTCTGAAGCAGTTGAAGCTAGTGCCCTGTACTCAGATTATGTGCTTGAGCGAGCCACTACATGCTGTTTCTTTGAGGACCAAGATATCAGATTATCACCCAAGTAGATGTAGTAACTCGTTGTTGATCTTCTGTCATCTGGACAAGAAGCCCAATCAGCATCTGAGTAGCCATTTAGGTTTAATCTGTCACTTCTTTAGATCGATAAGCCATGATTTATAGTGCCTTTGAAATATCATAGCACTCTCTTTAAAGCCCGCCAGCGGATGGAAGTTGGAGATTGCAGGAACCGGCTTAACTTGTTGACAATAAAGGTAATGTCTGGTCTGGTATATAAGAGATATTGTAAGGCCCCAACTGCACTCCTGTAGGTTGAAGGCTCACCAACACTTCACCATCAGACTTGGAAATGGTTTTGCCAGCAAGAATTGGTGTAAGATATAGCTTCAAATTTTCAAGCTCAAACCTTTTAAGCAAGTCAGTGATATATCTAGATTGAGTGAGATGAATGCCTGAATCATGCCACACTACTTCAACTCCAAGAAAATGATGCAATCGTCCCTGTTATGACGATATCATCTACATAAATGAGAGCAAAGATCACCTACTTATCTGTCTTGAAATAGAATAAGGATGTGTCAGCCACAGATTGCTTGAACTTCCAACTCAAAAATGTAGCTTTCAATTTCTCATACCAGGCCCTAGGAGCCTTTTTCAAACCATAGAGGGCCTTATTGAGTTTGCATATATAATTAAGCTTAGATTCATCTACAAAGCCCTCTGGCTTATTCATATAGAAAATTTCTTCTAGGTCTCCATTCAGGAAGGCATTATTTATGTCTACCTGTCTGATGATCCAATCCTTTTACAATTGCCAGAGTAAGTATGATCCTCAAAGTGGATGGTTTGATAACTGGACTGAATGTTTCGTAGTAGTCAATTCTAGGTGCTTGATGAAACCCTTTTGCTACCAACCTGGCTTTGAATCTATGAACTGATCCATCAACATTATGTTTGATGCTAAAAACCCACTTGTTACCTACTATGTAATAAGTTGGCAATGGAGGTACAAGCTTCCAAGTTTTGGTCTTTATTAAGGCATTGAATTCTTCTTCCATTGCCTTCTTCCAATTTCCATTCATCAGTGCTTCTCTTACATTCTTAGGCTAAAACAGATTTGCATCATTTTCAGTTGATTTTGCCAAGTGAGCTTTTGGCTTAAAAATACCTACTTCTCCTCTAGTAACCATAAGGTGTTGATTTTGAACTCTTGGTCTCCCTTGAATCTGATTTTCACCTATCTCTTAAACTTGATTTCTACTTGCCTGCTGATTACCTTCATTCTTTTCAATATTTTACAGCATATCAATTGTTGGTTCTGCGATTTCTGGTTCAAGATTGCCTTCATTTTCATTACTTTCAACCTTTCTTGAGTTGTTATCATGAAAGTCATCTTCTTGTTGACTGTCAGACAGTAAGTGATGTTGGCCAAGAGTTGCTTCAGTTTGAGCTGTATCAATGGAGCTCGGAGTGGTGATAGAGTTGTCTGGATTAGTTGGAAGGTATAAGGAACAATTATTTCAGGTGCTGTAGACTAATATTGGTTTTTGACATTGAACAATGACCCAAAAGGAAACTCAAGCTCATTGAAAACATGTCTTGAACTGTATAGTTTACCTGAAGAGTTCAGACAATTGTACCCTTTGTGAACATCACTATAACCAAGGAAGATGCATTTTGTTGAGTGAGAACTGAATTTTTATTTGTGATATGGCCTCAAGAAGGGATAAAAAGCACATCCAAAGGTCTTTAAGGCTCTGTAGTTGGGTTCCTTTTTGTATAGAGTTTGATAAGGAGATTGTAGTTTGAGAGTAGGTGTTGGCAATCTATTTATGAGGTAAGTGGTAGTATGAAAAGATTCCCACCAGTATTTTAGAGGTAGCTAAGCTTGTGCTAGTAATGTTAAGTCTATTTCAGCAATATGTCTATGCTTTCTTTCTATTCTATCATTTTGGGCTGAAGTGTAGGGGCATGGATACCTAAACTCGATTCCCTATTGTGTTAAGAAGTTAGTGAAGAATCTGTATTCCCCTCCCCAATTAGCCTGCAGAGTCTTTACTTTGTGATTTAATCTGTTTTCAACAAGCCTTTTAAACTGGCTAAATGTCTTCAATGCTTCTGATTTCATCTAAGAAGGTGATGTAGTATTTAAAACCTGAGGTAAACAATACATGTGCAGGCTCCCATATGTCAGTATGTACTAGTTCTAGATGTGCTTCAGCATGTGATGAGGACAGTGAGTAAGGCAACAAATGGGACTTGCCAAGTTGACACACATTGCAAAAGGATCTAATGGCATTTTCTTTAATTTTCAGGTTACAAACTTTGAATGCTTGGGTCACTACTTGGCTGGATGGATGACCAAGCCTTTTGTGCCAAACATTAACATCTAAAGACTCTTGACTCGAATCAACAAGGAAAACAACAGATGACCTTTGACTGAAATTAATTGAAAACTCTTGACTGGTAGAGGCAGAAGATATATTGCAGTAGAACTTATTTGGAAGACTTGACTGATGTGGAGTTTGCTTGATGTTTTGATGAGAGAAATCCAGCTGATACATCCTATCCTTAAGCCCCCTTGTAGGATCACCTCATTCGTTAACATATCCTTAACAATACAACAAGTAGGCGAAATTCCATGAAAACTTTGTTGTCTGAGGTCAGTTGTGATACACTAATCAGATTCTTCTTTATTTCAGGCATAAGTAGCAATTTGTTTAACACTAGTGTTTCATCATTTAGGGCAGAAATATGTGAAGTTCCAAAATATGAAATATTCAATTTACTTCCATTTCCCACCATGATTTTCCTCGTTACCAGTGTACTCACTTGCTGAAGCAATGTTTCCCTTTTCAGATGTAATGTGGTTGCTGGCTCCTGTGTCAGCAAACCATGCTGGATTACACACTATGTTTGGAGATGCTATGAGAGCTGCATGTGGTGAATTGTAGTTTATCCTCTGGTTTGGTAAAGTGTCAGTGTATCGTTAATTATATCTAAAGTTATAGATGTTTGTCTTATGACCAACCTTTCCACAAACTTGGCAAATTGATCTGTTTCCTCCAAATGAATGGCTCCCCTACTTCTACCTCTTCTTCCACTTCTGTAGTGGCTGAAATTTGTGAATCTTCCTCTCATATCTGGCCTATTAGACATGAAGTGATTGTGACCAAAACTTGATCTCTAAGATATGTTAGCTGAGGTTTGATCAAGGTTCAAACCTGCCATTTCATTTCTGATTGAGTTGACGTGTTCCAGTCGACTTTCATAAGTCATCAATGTAGATTGAAGTTCTCTCCAAGAGATGTGATCTCTGATGTTAAGTTGAACAACAATTGGCGTATAGTCTTCATCAAGTCTTGCCAAAACTTGGGTGATCAAGTATGTCTGAGTGATAGTTTTGTCGGCAATCTCCAGATTATCAGCAAGTTGTTTCACCTTGTTCAGGTATTGGTCTATGTTCAAATTTCCCTTCCTTGTTTTTTGAAGTTCACCAATGAGAAAGGTTATCCTTGACCTATTTTGAACTCCATAGCTTTCTCAATGGCGGTCCAGAGTTCATTGGAGTTGGCTGCACCCATTATTCTCATTGCTATATCTGGACTCATGGAGAAGTAATGCCACCCCCATCAATAGCTAATCTATTGACATCCATTTACAAAATTTCGGGTTCTTCACCATTTCAACACTGGTTCCAGCTTCACCAATGATTTGAGTACTAGTAAATTCTTGAGGACACACCTTTTGTCCAAAGAATATGACCTTCCAGATTATGTCCTCTGATAATTGGGAGAATCATGTTCTCCCACATGAGATAATTATTTTTATCCAGCTTCATAGACACGGTTTGAATCAAGTTAACACTGAATGGTAAGAGCTGATTGTTTCCTAGCAATGGTACAACAATGCTACGAGAGAAAGAGACTGGCGTTTGCCATAGCTGCTCTGATACCAAGTTAAATATGTAATTGAAGAAGAAGATAATGCTGAACCGTAAACTTCATTGATTGAGCTTGTTCTAATATATTACATTGCATTGCTACAAGAAGAATCTAGATATTACAGCTGTTAGGTGGTTCCATAAATTATGGATCATCTTGGAATCTTTCAATAACAGAATGGTGGTCCAATAACAGCAAGAAGAGACGGTTATGACAGCAAGGATAAGAGGCTGCTGAATCACCAATGATCTGCCAATGACCTGGAATGATGATGTGGAATTAATGAGCTGAAGTTAATTCCTACCAATGTTCGAATAATTCTAAAAGTAGGTAGTTAGATTTAATTATTGCATCCATCAATGTTTTACAAAGATTTACAAAATGAAAGATAAACTAGCAACATGCGTTGATTTGCATTATATTGCAAATGGCTGATAGCAATAAAATTTTGAGTAAAATACGCCACATACACTTTTGGATTAAAATATTCACCTTTTACATGGATGAAGTTTTATTTCTATATTTACTACAATATAAATATAATTGTATAATTGGGACTCAAAAAATCACTTAACTACATCCAATACAATTAAAATTCTGGAAATCAGTCAAATCCTAATATAGTTGCCTAAAACCCCAATTATAGCACAATTGCATTGCTGCAGCAAATATTTCCTAAAATCAAACCCTAAATCAATTTCTTCGATATTTTTCATCATCTTCGAATGGATTTGTTAAGAATTTGGATGTGACCCGAATTCCTTTATTGAAGTTGTTAAAGTAATTAAAAAATTCTAATTGAAGTGCACGTCATAAAGAATTCAAGTTTGGAATACTATTGAAGTCATATGTCAAGTTGAAGTTCGATTTTGGAAGCTCATTAGGAGTTGTAATTTGTTTTGGACTCATAGTTTTTGGTATCTTATTTCAACAACAATTCTACTAAGAGGGTTTGGATGTCCCCTACATGTTTTCTATAAATATTAGACTCTTCTATACAATTTGATAAGCGTGAGATTTATGATTACTAGTTTTTAGGATCACTGTATTTTTCTCTCTTCTCCATTATTTTCTTGAGTCAATAAAATCTCATAATTCCTATGTCATGTTCTTATCTTCTTTTATTCTTTTTTCCTTGATCAATGTTTTATTATTTTGTCATATAACTTCAACATCTCAATCCAGTGATTGTGTCACAACAAGTGGTATCAGATCCAAGGTTCAGCAATTTCGCAGAGCGCAATGTTTGATTTGTTCGAAGTTTTTTTATTTGTGATGACTTCAATGAAATATGACATTCCGCTTTTAGATCGGAGTACTAGATTTTCGATATGGCCGGCTAAGATGCATGCAGTACTCTTACAACTAGGTTTGGATGATGCGTTGTTGGGTATTGATAAGATATCAGCAACTTTGATTGCTGAGGAGAAGTTATGGAAGGATAAAAATGTTGTTTCTCACGTTCATCTATCAAATACTATTCTTCAGGACATTTTGAAGGAGAATTTAGCAGCTGCTTTATGGCTGAAGATAGAGCAATTATGCATGACTAAAAGACTAACAAGCAAGTTGAACCTCAAGCAATGTTTATACTCTCATCAAATGGTAGAAGAAGGATGCAGATCACCTAGCTGTATTTAAAGAGATCGTCACTGATTTGAAAGCTTTGGAAGTAGAGTATGATGAACAAGATTTGACCTTGATCCTATTATGTTTGTTGTCATCTTCGTTTTCTTCATTTAAAGACATGATATTGTATAGTCGTTATACTCTCACCATAAAGGAGGTGTATGAAGAAGGCCTGGTTGCTCATAGTGGTTCTGAAAGGAGTAGATCAAAGTCGAAGTTTAATAATCAGATTTATAACTACTATAAGAAGAATGACACTTAAAGAATGATTGCTACAAATTGCAGAATAAAAAAGGATGACTGCAAGTAGATATTCAGATACTTCAGGCAAAGCAAACCTCGTGGAGAACTTTGTAAGTGATGGAGATCTCTTAACTATTTCTGACATTGAGTCTAAACCGTAAGAGGATTGGATTCTTGATTCAGCATGTGTATTTCATATGTGTCCTAATAAGGACTTGTTTACTACATATAAAACTGTTTCCAAAGGTATCGTTGTTATGAGAAATAACGCATATTGTCGGGTTGCTAGAATTAGTACAGTTAGATTGAAACTTTGGATAAAACAATTAGAACACTTGACTAGGTTCGACATGTTTCGAATTCGAAGAAGAATCTCATCTTGTTGTCTATTTTTTATTCCAAAGGTTATAAGTTCTTTGGTAAAAGTGGAGCCTTGAAGGTATGTAAGGATGCCCAGGTTGTATTAGAGAGACGAAAACGGTCTCAGTTATACATCTTGTAGGGTCATGCAGAATTTAGAAGAGTTAATCAACACAGGTTCAGTACCGTGGGGGACATTCAGTTTGATACAATACCTTTAGGAGCTCATAAAAGGTCAGATTTAAATAATACAACTCAATGGAGTTTTGAAGATATGAGTAATGATGCCTTACCACCATCACCTGTAATACCATTGCATTCAAATACTAGGAACAGATCTAGTAGAAAAAGGTATGTGAATGCTAATTTTGTTGTGCATGTTTCAAGTTGAGTAGAACGTGTATAATCTAGAAAGGGCCTTCTATGAAAGCATCTGATATTGATTCTACTTTGGGATGTGTTATAGTCCATTTTAGTTAATTCAAAATTATTATGATTAAAATGGGAATCTAAGGTAATTATACAGAGTAATGCTTGAATTTTGTTGAAAGACATGGAGTATTTTGTGTTTTGTTGGAGAAATTAATTTTTTGATTATTGTTGAATAAGCCAATTCATTCCTTAGTAGAATTCGAATCAAGGTGGAGATTGTTGGAATTTGGGTGTGACCTGAATTCTTTTGTTGAAGTTGTTAACGTAATTAAAGAATTATAATTAAAGTGCACGTCATAAAGAATTCAAGTTTGGAATATTATTGGAGTCCTATGTCAAGTTGAAGTTCGATTTTGGAAACCCATTAGGAGATGTAATTTGTTTTGGACTATATTTTTTGATATCCTACTTCAACAACAATTCTACTAGAAGGAGTTGGATGTCCCCTACATGTTCCCTATAAATATTAGACTTATCTATAAATTTGATAAATGTGAGATTTATGATTATTAGTTTTTGGATTATTGTAATATTTTTCTCTCTTTTCCATTATTTTATTCTTTTTTCCTTGATCAAATGCTTTATTATTTTGTCATATAACTTTAACATCTCAATCCAACGATTGGTGTCACAACAAGTGGCATCAATCCTAACAGAATGTACTCTCGAGTCTCTACTAAAACTTTTCAATCAACGTTGTGAGAGTATAAAAATGAAAACGTGCACCAAATCACACCCACATGAAGAAGCGCCTGTCCAAATTGTAGAAGGATGATGAAACGGTTGTAGTCGCCAATTTGATGAGAATAGTGAGATGCTAGTGATTTTATTTAATGTGACGAGTAGAAGAGACAATAAGGTAAGGATGACTATTTCAATGGAACTTGGATAGTCATGTATTGACGAATATTCAAAAAGTGAGAACATAATTTTACATTGTCTAGATATGGAGTTAAGTTGAACTTATAAGAGATTGTGCTACTCTACTTGGTGGATTAACTTTTTGAAATGAAACTTTATTATATATTTTTTTACGAGAGTTAAACTCCAAAATCGACTATATTGACATACAAGACAGATCCTTAGTTGTCGCTAAACAAATGTAGGGCCACTTAAGTTGGATGATGATGGGAAGAAAACTTCATGGTTGGCTCTCAAAAGGCAACTGTATCAATGTAAGGCGATGATTCAAAAATTGGCCTGATGGATAGATTATCGCTTTGGGAGCTGGGCGCAAGATGACATGGTACTTCATTCTAGGGGTACTGTTGAGAAAGTAGGAACAAAATTCACATAGGCCAAACATAAAACATAATGGGTTTACAACGAATTTAGCTATTCTACTTGATGGGTAATTCGTGGACATGTTTGAAACAATGTTCACTTATGATCACTATTTTAGAATGAACCAATGATACCTCGATAAGGTGTCCTTGAAACTGAGGCACAAACGAAGTGGAATTTGGAGGAATTTTATGCTTGTTTTTGAATGACATAGGTAGTGTACTTTTTTATAGCTTTTTGTATAAAGTGGTTAGATCTTTTATAATCTCATTTTCCCACAGCTCGGCTGCTATGGCATGAAGAAAATGATTCCTGATTCCAAACAATTTCAATGCATTTCTCGTCTGTGACGAAACAAAGAATACAGCTGACTAATTAATTAAGTTAATTAAATCAATGTCTGCTGAACTTTGTCTTAGGTTATTACTTGTTCAATGAAGGAAAAAAATTACCAACTGCTCATTTATTCAAGTGTCTAACGATCCATCCCTCCTTTCAAATCCGTTACCAACAATTGACGGAAAACTCCCATGTATAGACGAAAAGCTGATGTGTCATATTTACATAGTTAATTTCACTAATTCAAGTAAAAGTAAAATAAAAAAACCCCAAATTAAAAACAAAAAATCACCTAAATCAAAGCCCCAATTGTGTGAAGATAAACCCTAACCCATACTCAAATCATCCTCCCATTTTCTTTAATGAGGCTTTACTACATATTGATGTTGTTCTCTTACTGTTAATAAAGAGGAGATTGAAAACTAGAGAGCTCATGAGTCATGAGAGGTACACGAGACTGCAGAAGCAAGGGAAGACTGTACAAGCAATGAAATATTAGCGGTTGGCGACCGACCTCCGAGGTTGACAAAATACAGTTTGGCGTATGTCATGAACCTGAGCTAATATGAGTTCAGGTCTGTAAGGCCAACTTGGATATGTAGTTTATCGAGGCTAAATGGAACACAATGATTAAAGATTTCTTGCACATTGTACTAACTGTTACCCCTCGAAATTAAGATCCCCAAAACAGTAGGCCACGTGTACCGCCACATAAGCAACGAATCCACGTGGACATGACTCAAGCAATTAGGGGGGGTCAGGAGATTGTGAGGAGGTCACGAAGTCCAAATCAACTATGGTAAGAAGACATCCGAAGCCCTATCCAACCTTCCGAGGCACTCTTGCGGCTCCGAGGCTCCTTTGCCAAGTACAGAGGTCCCATGGTTGATGTTGGCGTCCAACTCCAAGATCCGACCCTGCTCGTAGTAAATCAAAGATCTTTTAGAAGTGAGTGATGAGACATAAAGTATGATTCTGCTTGTACGACAGGCTATGTTATGTAGGGCTGCTGACCCCCCATCAACTATTAATTACATTGAGTAGACAGCGATAGGAGGTTTGGAATCAAGAGATTTAACCACGTGGTTTAGATCCGACGGCTGTTACCTTTGTAAAAGTAGTATAAATAGCTAATCTTTGTATAAGAAAAAGGGACGATAAATCTTCTTTGAGAGAATATATACATCGAAAGAAAGAAATATACACGAAGAAAAGATTATTACAGGAGGAATAACCCTTTCCATATTCTGATATTGCACATTACATATCTTGATACACGAAAAGAAGAATAAAGAAACCGATATTTGTTGATAGCGCAAGTATCATAGTGACAAAAATAATGGCCGTGGTCCGAACATTTCTGTCTCTCGTCGGAAAATACTTCCCGCGTCTATTCCCGTCAGCATATTGGTGTGATTCCGATATAAACGCGCCGAATCCGTACTTGACCTGGCGAGAGTGAGCCCGATATCTGTTGAGTTCATTTTTTGGGGTCAACACTAACCATCCACAAACAAGTGACACTAGCAGGTCTTACATCAATGCCCATTATTTACACCAATGGAATGCTTTAGCTTCCCTCACGAAGTAATTCATTAATTGTTGGGGACCACATATAAAGTTAACTCATAATGACCTGACGGTCGAACTCTTTGATCAATCCAAACGTGACAATGAATGTACCTTCTCAACTCGAGACTGTAACTGAAAACATGAGCAAATAAAAGGTGCATATAGAATTTTCCTTAAAAAAAAGAAAAGGACGGGACATTACAATCTATTTTGACTTGGTCATATTTCAAATATGTCATTTACAAGAAGGAAGAATTTGTGGTGTTAAACACTTGTAATCTATTGATTTAAAATCAATCGAGTTTCTACTTTCATCTTAAGTTGGTTTGAACTTTATTTATATATTTTTCAACGTCAAAGGTAGCTAACATTTTTTTTTTTTGTTTTTGTTCTAGGGTAAAGATTGGTGGCATTTATTAATTAATCTTAGCCCTATTTGAGTTATATTAAAATTCTCATTATCATTTTATTCTCATTATTATTTTTTACTCATTTTCAATCATACATTTTTCAATAAAATAATATTTCCCATAACATCAATAATTTTTCTTTTTTTTTTAAATCATACATTTTTTATCAATCTACTATTCCAAAATATATTCTTCCAAAATAAAATAACATGCATCCAACACATCCTTAATTATACAATACCATATGCCTACAAATCCAATGAAATGAATACACACAACTCAGTCGCGTCCAACCAAAAAATGTAATCTTCGCTGCTTTTCTTGGCACCTCATTTTTGAATTCTATTCTTCTTTCTTCACAGGTAATAGTGCTATTTTGTTCATACTGAAATTCAGACTAGATACCCTTATTTGTTTCTATAATCGTTTAATGTTATTATTAATACATTAATCTGTGCCGTAAAGTCCTATCCATCTATCACCGATTCGTGGCATGTAATGTAATTGATTGATTGACCATTCATGAATAGAGAGCGACAAAGAGGTTTAGAAAAAGTGATCTGTGTGGGAACTGAACAGAGTTATGGGCTGTTGTGCATCAAAATTTCCACCCACCGAGACACACCCAGAAAAAGAAAAGCCGGCCCAAACTCCAGCCCCGCCCCGACCACCACCGATCTCCACCGGCGCTCCACCTGAGCCCGGAACAGAAGCCACCGGAGTCCCGTCTTTCTCGGAGTTCTCACTTTCCGACCTTAAAACAGCCACTAATAACTTCAGCCCTGAATTTATTGTTTCCGAAAGCGGCGAAAAGGCGCCAAATATTGTTTATAAAGGCCGCCTCCAGAATCGCCGGTGGATCGCCGTCAAGAAGTTCCCCAAGTTATCCTGGCCAGACCCTAAACAGTTTGCGGTATTATATTATCACAGCAGCAGTATATATGTGTATATATTCATGATCTAGTTCTTAATACTTCGAGGGCTTTATGTCTGAGACTGATAAAAATAATTCAGCTCGATGATTTTTATTTATTTTTTTGGGTTGTAGGAGGAGGCATGGGGAGTAGGGAAATTGAGGCACCGGAGGCTGGCTAATTTGATAGGTTATTGTTGTGACGGTGATGAGAGGTTGCTGATTGCAGAGTATATGCCCAACAATAATCTTGCTAAGCATTTATTTCACTGTATGTATTACTATATTCTTGGCTTTTTGCGAAGTTGAGCTAGTAACTTGGCAAATTTAATTATTTTTCCTAGGATACCGAACGTTTATCAGTTAGATTTTTATGCAATATTTGTTGGAGATGTGAAGTTGGTTTGAACGTTGAAGTGGGAGTAGCATTTATCATAGTATGATAGAACTATGGGCAAAGTTAGAAAAATATGATCTTAAGGAGATTGAAGAACGAAAACTGATGCATATATATTCACAACGAGTCATTTTGACCTGCATTCTGTGTATTCATAACCTACTCCAATTTAACAGGGGAAAGTCAGACCATCGAGTGGGATATGCGCTTGAGAGTAGCTCTTTACATAGCTGAAGCCTTGGAATATTGTGGCAGTGAAGGCCATTCATTGTACCATGATCTCAATGCCTACAGGGTTCTCTTTGATGAGGTATTAGCACAAGTCTCTTTCTAATCAACACCATCATTGTGTGCTTTATGCGAATGTTGTATAAATATTGCTCTTCCGAATTTATTTTCTCTGAACCCAAAATTTGAATATTTGATTGGAATTGTAGGATGGTGATCCTCGGCTTTCATGCTTTGGCTTGATGAAAAATAGCCGAGATGGGAAAAGTTATAGCACAAATCTTGCCTATACCCCCCCAGAGTACTTAAAAAATGGTGAGCACTTATCTAGATTGAGTTTATATTTCTATTGTAGGAAAGTACTTTGTCTTCTATGCGTGTGCATGAATGTGTAAGTGTGAATCTATCTGGCCTTATTGTTCTTCCAGTCAATTGTTCACAATAATCATATGTTGAACTGAAACATTCTTATTCGCAAAGCTGGAACACATGCTTATTGCATGGCTACAATTGAAATAGTATATATATGCTTTATCAGTGGTTTTTTGGGTGTTCATATTCTCAGAGCTCCACCACATTATTACCTAGTGACTTTTTTATACTAGTATCTAATAGGTGATGTTGAGATGTTTGACACAAGCACTTCCTCTTAAACCTGCACCACAAGTTAAGCATTGTAAGCAATTATGTAAGGTGCTTTGAGTAAGAGCAGTTGACATGACGTCCACGGTTAAATTGGGAACCTTTGAGTAAGAGCTTCTGCATTGATGTAGTGCTTAATGTGACATAAGGCTTGCTTTATTGCTGCTACTGTCATAATATTGCTAATTTTGTTATCTTAGGTAGCATGTAATTATATGGCTTTAGACATGCTTTTATGGTAAGCATTGTTAGTTCTAATTGTGTACTGACAGGATTCTTATTTTCGCGGAATAAGATAAAGATAATATGATGGATCTTTGTTTCATGACTAGAATTTTTCTTTTTCCCTCTTAATTGACTGTAATCCGTTCATTGTAGGAAGAGTAACCCAGGAAAGTGTTATATACAGCTTTGGCACTGTCCTATTGGATCTGCTCAGTGGAAAACACATCCCTCCAAATCATGTTAGTTAATTGTCTTGACATAATTTTGCGGTATCTGTTGTATATTTTTACGCCTCTTTATTCCTGTGTTGACCAATGTGGTCTAGCATATTGGCGACTTCATGCAGCCAAATATCGGCACTAATGTCAATGAATACACATCGAAACCTGTATTGTTTTATAAATTCATGTGATTTATTATTACTCTTAGTAATTGTCATAAAAGAATTTAATTTCTTTCTTACATTTCTATAGTGCCAAGTGTATTGATTCCTACTCAGAGAAAATATCTTGATTATGTGAGGCTTCAAGGTACTTCTTGCAGATTTATCTCCGGCTTCCATGTTTTCTATAATATAACAAATTCAAAACCCCTTTTCCTTTAGTTAAAAAATAAAAATAAATAAATAAAAAAATAAAAAAACATTATTATTTTTACTTCCCCTTCTTGTGCTTTCTACAATTTTTCTACCTTAAGAGAACCATCTCACTTGCATGTCATTAAGTAATTGTGTGTGATATATGAAATGTTGCCTGTTAAAATATGCAGATGCTTTATGAGATACACTGCAGTAAGTAGTTTACAGATAATTGATAACTTGTAAACAACTTGAACAAGTTTCGATTTTTGTTTCTCAGTGTCCTTGTTCTCTTACAAAGCATGCATCCATTTAATGGTGGTGGTTTAGGCATGGAATACTTGCTTTATTACATATGAGATTTCAATCTTCTCCACAACCAGTGCTATACGAAATGGCTCAAATCTATAAAGTAATTAAAGATATTTTCAACGATAAGGCTTAGAATGAAGAGGACTTCTTTGCCATTTGAAAGACGAGCACTATTACCCCAACATCGTTAGCATGATTTCATCTTTTCGATTTCAGTAATTTCTCCTTTTCCTTTTTGTGATTTTTGAGCTAATCTTCTTATTGGAGAGGCCTGTGTAGCTTAAATTGTGATATAAATCTCGCTATAGTTTGTTTATTTCTGCTTGTATGCAGGCTCTTGATATGATACGTGGTAAAAACATCATTCTTTTGACGGATTCGCATTTAGAGGGGAAATTTTCTATGGAAGACGCTACGGTAGTTGTCAATCTTGCCTCCCAATGTTTGCAGTATGAACCTAGGGAAAGGCCAAATATAAAGGATCTTACCACTATTCTTTCTCCACTACAGCCAAAATCTGATGTAAGGATCCGAAACGTTATCTCCATATAATTAATGATTCATTTTACAAGCCCAAGTTTCATAGCTTCCTCACAATCCAATAAGTTGTTACAGAAATATAATAATGCAATTGTATATTTAATCTTTTTTCTCTCTCTAATGTATTGGGGAAAAGCAACTGGAAAACTTTTATATTGGTATTTGTAACAATCTAGTCAGAGGTTCCCAGATCAATACTTCAATAACGAGGTTCCCAGATCTCGTATATAAAGAACGAATCGGTGAATTTAAATTTCGATTACCATGATTTTGGCCTCAGGTTCCGTCTTATATCATGCTTGGAATTTCTAAGCACAAGGAAGCTCCACCAACTCCACAACGCCCACTTTCACCAATAGGTGAGGCCTGTTCTAGGATGGACCTCACAGCAATACATCAACTTTTGGTTACGATGAACTACCGGGATGATGAAGGAACCAATGAGGTAATTCACTTGTCAAATTAGGATGTGTTGCATTCATTGCACTTATAATTTCATTTCGTTAAGTCTGCCGTTTCTTCAGTTGTCTTTTCAAGAATGGACACAGCAGATGAGAGATGTGCTGGAAGCAAGGAAGCGTGGGGATTATGCATTTCGTGATAAGGACTTCAAGGCTGCAATCGACTGTTACTCTCAGGTTTGGATTCCATATTTGTGATTGAATTGTTGAAATATGATTTATATCTTTGTGGGCCTGAACTAGTCATGCTATGAATAGGCAGTAACCTAAAATCCAGGACCAAATAAACATAAATAAAAATGCATAATCAAGAAACTAAATGGTGATGCTTTTCACTAGCTGTCTGTCTTGCTGGAATCCAGAAAGTCAAAAGTAATAATACCTTAACCACCCATGATTAACCATCACAGTTACCTAGAACATTTGGTATGCACTCTTTAACTGATATGACAGATAGGTCCACCAAGTAGTATGGACACAAAATTGGAAGAATATGTTAAAACCAGGTAAGGAGTTACAGTAGAAGATGCACTCATTCTTGCATGGTCAATTAAGCTTGCATTTGATAAATTTTACTTGTGAAAATAATGTATGTTTCATGGTATAATGGACAGCGCATATATGAAAAACCTGCATCTGTGGATCTTTGGAATGACAAATAACTCTTATGTTTTTCCTTTTGCACGGTCAGTTTATAGACATGGGAACTATGGTTTCCCCAACTATTTATGCACGGCGCAGTCTTTGTTATCTCATGTGTGATCAACCCGATGTTGCTCTTCGGGATGCAATGCAAGCACAAATAGTCTATCCAGATTGGCCGACAGCCTTTTACATGCAGTCAGTTGCCCTTGCCAAACTGGATATGCATCAGGATGCAGCTGATATGTTGAAGGAGGCTGCTGGACTAGAAGAGAAGCACCAAACTGGTGGGAGAAGATCATAAGAATGAATCCTATCGCTAGAGAATGGATGAATTTGTGTCTTTCTTTTAATCGAGTTTGTAAATTGAGTAAGAAAGTAGTTTGACTTTCTCTATTGTGAAATGTATCATATATAACATAAATTGCATCAGTAAAAGCCTCATTTTCTCAAAGTTATGGTTTAGGCCTTTATGAATGTAGTGGTGTTTAGTTTTCATGTATCGCGTAACTATGTTTCGAGTTCTGGTTGAGGGTAGATAAATAACTGTTTGCTAATCTATATACTTGAGAGGAATGCTGCGCAGTACCACTATCTCATTTGACAATGAGAGTGGACTAGTGCTTAGCACCGTGGTTGTCAAATAGCATTATTTGGCTGGAAAATGAAGGTCGTCTTTTTGTTGACAATTTGAAGTATCTTGTAACGTTAACCTACCAAATTTTCAGCATATTCGAAAGATATTGCAGATCCTACCAGCCTGTTTTCCGTTGATTTTGCAGATAATTAACTAGTGCAATCCTGCAGGTCATATACATTAGAAATTAGAATGTCAATACCCCTCGTGCACTAGAATAAAACAACTAAAAGAATTAGGTGTTTTCAGTTACGCGACATGGTGGCTTCAAATTAGATGTTTTGTCTACTTCTAGTTGTCTGGCGTACATAATAATATTTGATAAATCAATAAACTGATAGATGCCTGTTAAATTTTAAAGACTCAGATTTCAGTACGAGGGCTATTCATTTGTCCAATTGAGTTGAGATATATTGTTTTATTTGATTATTCTCTCGCATTTTTCTTACTAATATTTGACATGTTAGTAAATCAGCTCTTGTTAGCAAATGAGAATATGTTATTTTAATAGTATCATCTTTTCATTAGCTAGTAAGGGTTAATGTACTGAGGTGTATAACCATTGGGACAATGAAATGGAAAATGGAGACGCACAAATGCGGATCCATCCCACAAAGGAAACTTTTGGGAAACATAGGAAGTCCTGGGCCTAGGGGGAATAATAGTGCTGGCATTTTCATTGTTGAGGAGGCAGGATATATAACAATTAACAATGGCCCGCCCTCGTGTGTTATGCACCAATCAATTGCACGGATCATCCTCCAAAACCTTTTTAGTATGAAATGATATTAATCTTGTTCCCTGGTGGTGGCAAAAAATGCATGAACATCGCCAGTATAGTCGGTAAATCCAGATCAAAATCACATTGCTCATTTAAGACAACATACATCAAGATTCCTTTTGTTCCCTTCTCCCCAGTGTATATACACCAAGCTAATGAGAGAGGAACACAAACACATAAAGAACACAGAAATTGGCAGCATCACCTTTGAGATAAGAAGCCCTTCACCACTTCCGTTCTCTTAGCTTTCCCTTTGGATCACATCCTTCCATCACTCAATTTTACTTGTCCAGATTAGGAGCTTCAGCTGCTACCCCTTCATCATTGTCTTCAATGAGAGACATGATGAGTTTTCTTGGTAACTTGTATGAGAATATTGACAAGTTGCTTCTGTTTCCTCACATTCAAAGAATAATTTCACACAGAGTTCCAAGATAAGCGCGTTGATGAAATCTTGGATGGGCATATCAGGCTATTGGATTCTTGTGCAACTGCTAAAGATATTTACTCCCATACAAAGCAACATGTACAAGACCTTCTTTCTGCTCTCAGAAGAAGGGATGCAAATGATTTCTGTGTCTACCTGACATCCAGAACGAACTTGAAAAAGATGATTAAAAAGTCTCTTAAAGTCAGTAACAAACACAATTACCATGCCTTTGACATGAAACATGAACAAGAAAAAATGGCGGTTTTTTATTTGTTAAAGGAAGCCGAATCAGTAAGTATGGCCACGCTAGAGTCTCTGTTGG
>CAIGRL010177730.1:0-31405 GCA_903798325.1 Fraxinus xanthoxyloides | reverse complement strand
TATATATATATATATATATGCTTAAAATGATAAATACTGCAATTTCTTTATACTTGAACTTTATACATATTCTTCAAATTTTAACAAAAACATATTGCTCAAAATCATAAATACTACAATTATTTGGCATTCAATTTTTACAATTAGATAAGACACGAACATTCTAACTGTTGTCTAACTCTTTATCGGATTTCAATCTCCTTTTTTTCATCCAAATCATCTTTCGTGTCATTCGATACAAAATCATTTTCCTCTCGAAAATTTCTATTACCTTTTGTGGATGGTAAACATATCATTGTTAACCTCCTTATCATCATAACAACCATCAATAATTCAACATTATACATTCCTAGTATCACTTGGTAGTAAAACTAGGGAAGACCGAAGGAGACTCGGACTTGACGTAGATAGTTTGCAACTCTGCGAAAAATTAGTTTTGATTTTTAATTTTTCTAAACGTCAAAAACCTACATATTACTGGATATAATTCATGGACTTGGATCGTTTGGACTAATTTGATGTTTTTTGGGCTCAATTTGCTTTTTTTAATGTTATACAAATGGGCTGCGCTTTGTTAAGTTAATTTTAGAACCCTAGTCTTAAGTGATAGTAATCATGAACAGGTCAAATAAAATTAGGTTTTCCATCTGTTGTCATATCCTTTCCAATCGTGCAGTTTTTTTGGAACCAATAAATGTGATATGCTTGATGTAGATCTTGTATTTTTTTTTGAATCCTACATTTTCAGTCAGTATGAATGATGGCTTGTATTCATAATTTTATTCTTAGTACTATTAAAGTATGGGATTTTAAGTTTCCTAATGCTTTAATGTGGTGATAGATTTTACTTTGTAGAGTCTGTTGTAGACCTGGCTCTATGCTTGCTTTAGCTGAGAATGTTGTTAGTTCTACACTGAAGCTCCGATATCTGTTATGGCACATGACATATAATAACAATTTGCTGCGGTACTAGCAAGAATGAAGATTGCTGATATCGTTGGATTCATTTTCAATATAAATATCTCAACCTTGATAAATAATCTATTAAGGATTTCATGCGTCAGTGACGTGTTTGCTTTTTACTGTAAACGAGTGATTGGAGACTTGTATTAATTTGTATGAAGCTGATTTGGCAAATTCTCTAGCCGGTAGAAATTCAAGCAAATTTAGCCTTCTATTTCTGTTGCGCATTGATCAATTAGATTCTTGGACCTTTTTGACTTGAACTTGGTTTTTAGTGTTAGAAGTCCATTCGACTTGGACATATGTTCTTTTGTATAATTTACCAGTTATGAATATTCTAGAATTGAGCCCCCATTTTGTCCCTATTAAAATTATAATTCATTTTTATCTCTCTTATCATCCACACATTCTTCAATAAAATAATATTACACATAATCCCAAAATCTTTTCTTCTTTTTTTAACCACACATTTTTCAAAAAAACACTTCCAACCCTTAAAATTACAAATAATGGGGGCCAAACGGGGGCTAAGTTATTGTTTCTAATTCTGGCAATACAGATAACAATTGTGTACCTTTGAAATTTCAGGTCCTTGGTACAGATGAATTGAATGCATATTTGAACAAATATCGTCTTGAACTGGACCCTCAACTTGAAGCTCTTGTTGGAAGGTATACAAGTAAACTATGATTCATCTCCAAACACTCCTCCCTCCTCACTCCCCTCAAATAATAATAAATAAATAAAGATCAGAACACACACCCACAACTACCCAAATGCAGACATCACATGGGTCTGAGCTGAAAATATTTGAAGATAAATATTTAAAAGAAGTTTGATAACAGGCTGATTCTGTTGAACGAGATCTTATTTCTTGTCACATATTTGCTTTCCTCAGGCACAGCAGGAAGACTTGGTCAAGATTTATTAACTCAGACAATCAACATCTAGTTTCTCCAGAGGTTATTTATTTTGTGCCATCTTACCACTTTCTATACCCTTTTCCCTTAGTTATATTAGGTATGCTACAGCATAACTGTCGATATACATTTTTATTATGTCTGTGCAGGCCATTGATTTTCTTGATAAACTTCTCCGTTATGATCATCAAGATAGGCTTACAGCCAAAGAGGCAATGGTAGTGTTTTGTGACTGATTTTTATTCTCCTTTTTCTGTTGTTTGAAAGATATGGAATATGCATGTTTTATTTAGTAAATGTGATTTTCTATTTTTTTGTCTCCCATCCATCTCACTCTACTTCTAAGAATTTTTTGATATCCAAATAAGCCAAAATTTCATCTGTTTACTTCTCACATTCTAAATCATTTTATAGCACTTCTAATTTCCCTCCCGAAGTTTCTTACAGATTTTAGATGTCATAATCTGTGTAAATTTCAATATTACCTTAATGTTTTGGAAGTAACTCAGTGCTTCAGTTGCATTTGCTACCAAAAATTGCAATTTATATTTTCATCTTAGGTCGCTTCATTTTTTTTGTCCCTTTAGTTGTAATTTTGAACCAGTCTTAGATGAATGCTTGGAATGAGATTTTTGGTATGACATTCCTATACTAAATAATGCAAATTGTTCTTGTCTCGTTGAGAATTCGGTAAACATAGGTTTATTCACACTTGCTTGAGATAAAATCAAAATTCTTGATTGTTAGCTGGGTTGGTAAATTGTGGATCTTTGTTTTATCTCAGGCTCATCCTTACTTCAATCAAGTGAGGGCAGCCGAAAATAGTAGGATGCGGACACAGTAGCTTTACATTCTTTTTACAGTTTTGAAGTTGCTGCATCATAAATGATTTTTTTTTGTCTTACGAAGATGATACTGCAGGATATTGTATGCCGAGTTAAGTAGGTTGCTTGCAGTTGCTTTAGCTGTAACATTTCTAATTCCTCCATTGCAACTAACATTGTACATATTTCACTGGGTAAAATTGTAATTCTAAATGTTTTAGCCTGGATATTATTGTACTTTATTACTCTTGATGACTGTTTCACTGTCATGACATCGTAATAATTAGCATACCCAGAGGAGTTAGCTTGAAATGTTGTTATACATGTTTTTTAGCTTTTCTTTTTCGTTTGTCTCAAATTATAGGTATAGTTAATTTTTTTAATATGTCCCTGTTTAATGTGCATTGTTATCAATAAATATGAACTACATCTATTTAAACCATAACTTAATGTAGAGGTATATTAAGAAAGAAATTATATTTTCAAGTATATTAAGTATATTTTCCTAGCTTTGGATTGGCAAATGCAAAAATGATTCTACTAGAAAATGTGAAGAAGAAAAGTTTAGGGTAATATAGTTACGACTCAATTTTTGTTAACAGCACCACATTTTAATTGTAATGAAGATGTTTAAATTTTGCTCATCTTTGCGCTTTTATCTAAAATTTTATTTTAATTATATTTTTATCATCAACCTTTTAATGATTAATACATATGAAATTAACGTTAAAAAATTTCGTTTGGAGGGAGGAAAAAAAAAATATGTTACTTGCGTTTTAAATAATCGGGATAAAAGAAAAATACAAAAATTCGACAAATTACTTTTGTTTAGGTAACAAAATATTTGGATAGATGCTCATTCGAAATAGAATGCACTAACCAGTTAAAGATTAAAGCTGAGAATGTGATGAAAAAGTCGGGAAGTTTAAGCGAAAATGAAACAAAAATTATAATTAAAATATTCGGTGCACTTAAACAAAAATTATAGTTATCCAAAAGTTTTTAATGTGGAAGTTCTTTTACGGATTTAGTAGTTCACGGTACCGGAGAGTTGGACATTTAAGTTGTATTTCGTTATTCATTTACACATATACCATTAGATAAACATCTTGATTGGAAAAAACAATTGTCGATATTTAGAAAGATTGATATTCTTTTAGGTTGCGGTATAAAGAATTTTTTTTGTAAGATTAGAGTATTAAGAATTCATTAAAAAAATAGAATATATTAGTAGTTGATGGATGGTATTATGATAAATTAAGATAGATAATATCCTTTCATCTTTTAATAAAAAAATTATTATTTACATCGTCAACGGTAAAAGATTACACGTTTAGTTGAAAATTAAAATAGAAATAAGAGATTATCCTTTTTCTTTTTTCTTGCTCCTAGGATTCAAAACCCATCTTACATACATAAACTTACACACACTTCTCTATTGTAAATTTATATGAATTTTTTTTGCTAGAGAAATGATCGATCAAGTATCGTTATTAAATTTATATTAAACAATATAGAAAATTTTAATTCTCGAGATCCACCGTATCTGCTTAACAAGGATTGCGAAAAATAAATAAATAAATAGAAAAAGTAGGCCCACGTGATAAGCATGTTCATTTTTCTTTATTCATAAAGCTAGGGGGCGGCGCGGAGTCATCATCTCGTGTTTGAACCCCACTGGATTTATGACATATACCAAACATTCATGTGAAATAGGATAAGCTCGTCTATGTAGCAACCAAAAAATTGGAAAGTTCTATTGCTTTTAGGATATGTACATATGCGTGTACCAAAAATGGGAGATAAAAAAAATTGTTTCCTTCTTATTCATGATGGTAGGAAGTGGAAGGACATATCTCATTATCAAATTTAAAAATATTAGAGCAAATCTAGAATATAGTTTGAAATTGTAATGTTGTACACATACGTGAATGGTAAGTTGAATGACTCCACCTTGACCATTTCTATATAGGGTTGAGGTCGATTGGTGGTACAAGGTGTGCCGGTGATGTTTTGTGACTGGTTGACTCGACCGACCTCTTTTTGTATGGGTCGAACTGGTTTTCTTTGGCGATTGGCCTTTTTTATTTTTCTTGGATGATTTTTAATTTTCAGTTTACTTTTTAGAAAATCTGTATCATAATAGTTTTTGTTAAGCATTATTTACACCCTTTGTTGGGATAAGTGAATTGATAGGTCTAAATTTATAGTTAGACAAAATTTAGAGGAAATTGTGTTTTTTTTTTTAAAAAAAATTATTATTAACTATTAAATTTGGTTGAAACCCAACGCATCAATAAATCCCACCTCCATTCTCCTCCATGCATATGTTACCTGTTGAGTATTGGAATAACGATAATTGACAAGAAAAATGGGAGTCGAGTTTATATGTATATAGAATAACCAAGATTGCTGTTACCTTTTTCAAAGTCACTCAATATTTATAGGTAAGAAAAGTGAGTTGAGGTCTTCCGAATGCTTACCTGTGACCTCATCCCAATGGTTTACTAGTCAAGCTACACGATGTTACGTTGTTGCTTCCTGGCATCAATTGTACCTCTTCCAATGAATCCAAGCACTACTCAGCAGAATTATCTCAAATTTCCAAAAAATCATAATGATTTTAAAATTTACCAAATTGGGCTGTAACACACCTCCAAAATAAAATCAAACTCAAATGCTTTTAAAGAAGGTCACTTACTAGATTGTACACATTCTACTACGCTGAAAGCATTTTCAAAAAAATTAGCATCTACATACCTTTTTCCACTGAGTCCGTCCCTAATAATTGAATACAATGGCACCGTAGGTGATGGTGGCAAAGCGGTATTATCTATATTTCCTGAACTCTACCAAGCTATATTTTTCAAATTCGAACCTTTACGAGCTCCTAAAGGTATTGTACTAAACTGAATGTCCACCACGATATTGAACTCGTGTTGATTGCATCTTCTAGATTCTATATGACCCTGTTAGATGTATAACTGAGATCTTTTTTGTCCCTCCGATTTAACCTGGGTACCTTTACAAACCTTCGACGTTTCACCTCCACTAAAGAACTCATAACACTTTGAATCAAAGATAGACAACGAGACGAGATTCTTCTACAAATTCGGAACATTTGGAACCTGTCCAAGTGTTGTAATTGTCACATCCAATAGCTTCAATCTAACTATACCAATTTCAGCAATTCGATAAGGTGTGTTGTTTCTCATAACCATAGCACATTTGGAAACGGTTTTATATGTAGTAAAAAAGTCTTTATTAGAACACATATGAAGCATACACGCTGAATACATAATCTAATCCTCCTCTGATTTAGACTCGATGTCAGAAATAGCTAAGATATTTTCCCCACTTGCAATGTTCTCTTTGATGTCTGCTTCATCTGAAATCTCTCATTGCTTCACATATCAACTAGCAGCCAACCTTTCTTTATTCTACAATTTGTAGCATTCCTTCTTTATGTGCATCTTCTTCTTGCAAAAGTTACAAATCTGATTACTGAACTTAAATTTCATTGCCCTTCCAGAACTACCTTAAGCAACAAGGCCTTCTCCAACTCTAGCCTCAGACACCAAATGCTTCATCTTCTCTTTTAAAAATAAAGCATCATACACTTTCTCTATGGTGAGAGTATCATGACTATACAAGATCGTGTCTCTAAATGAACAAAACAAAGCGGGCAAAGAACATAATATGATCAATGTCAAATGTTCTTCATCATACTTTACTTCCAAAGTTTTCAAATCAGCGACTATCTCCTTAAATACAAATAGTTGATCTTCCAATAATCCTCCTTCTATCATTCGGTGAAAGTATAAACGTTGCTTGAAATGCAACTTGCTTGTCAGACTTTTAGTCAGGTACAATTACTCCAACTTCAGCCATAAAGCGTTGCTGAACCCTCCTTCAAAACGTCCTAAACAATGGTATTCGATAGATGAAGATGAATGTGAGAAATTGCACTCTTATCTTTTCGTAATTTCTCCTCTACGGTCAAAGTTGTGGGCATTTTGTTAATTCCCAACAAAGTATCATCCAAATCCTGCTGTGCGAGTACTACAAGCATATTAACCCGACATAGCAAAAATCTAGTGCTCTAATTCAAAAGCGGGATATCATACTTCATGGAAGCCATCACGAACAAAAAAACTTTAAACAAATCAAACCCTGCGCTCTTGCTAAATTGCTGAACCCTAAAATCTCTCATACCAATTGTTGAGAATTCAAAGATCACGTATTGCTCGATATTACTTGATATAAAACCAATCACCGTATTGAGATATTGAAGTTATATGACACAATAATTAAGTATATGATCGCAAGTAAAAGAATAAAAAAAGACAAGAAAATGGTGGCAGAGGAATTAAGGGATTTTATTGCACCACAAATCATGAAAATGAAGTAATATTATAATGATCCTAAATGCTAGTAATCACTTTTCTCATATAAAATTGTATATAAGAACATAATATGTATAGGGAACAAATAGGTAGACATCCAAAACCTTAATAGATGAGTTGTAGTTGAAGTAAAATATAAAAAACGTGTTAAAACTCGAAAAGGGCATGGGCCGGATAATCTTGTCGCTCGAGCAATAAGTTAGCAATAAGTCCATCACTTGAGCGCTAGGTGGGGACAGGCGAGCGACCAAGTCTCGGGAGAAAACTTACAAATATTACTCGAGCGGCTGTTAGCGGTAAGCTAGCGAAAATACGCCGACTTTTTTCTCGATCCATAATTTCAATATTTTTAACTCTAATACAAATTCCAGTTTTCCATAGGGTTTCCAAATAGAATTTCAACTTGAATAGACTCCACAACATTTCAAATTGAATTCATCTTGACGTCCATTTCAATTAGAATTCTTCAATTAATTCAACAAAGAATTCGGTTCACACCTAAAATCGTCCATAGCTTGGTAGAATCGCCTATTTCCCTTGAATCACGAAGAACAATTCATTCGTCACAGACTAGAATTCCAGTCGCCTTCCTCGATCTTCAGCACCTTTGACAGATATATAGGAAGTTTGGTTTTTGGTATTTGGATATTGAATATGATGTTTTTCTGACCAAAACACTCACACAATATGAATGTTGAATGATAGAATGAATATATCTCTCAATGATGAATCTCTCTCAATTAACAACCTTAAGACAAATGTTCTGTACGTGTTCTGCTATATATAGATAGGTCAAGAAATCAATGGGTCGAGAAAAAAGCCTTTAAAACGCGAAAATGAAACTTATCGTATAAAGCTATTGCTTGAGCGAAAAGCCAGTGACAGCCGATCGACAGGGTGTCATACAAGCAAAGGAGGGGCGATGGTTAGCGGCGATGTTTCTGCTTTTGTAGATCGAGCCAACCCTTGGCGACAATCCAGCGAAAATCCACACTATTTTCTTCCTTGTTTCCAAACTTGAAACCCTAGACTTAATAACCAACTTTTAAATAAATTGTACATTACTCCTTGAACTTTTACAATATATCAAATTACGTCATTTTGTTCACAGAATTTGTCAATTACAAAATCAACTAAAACCTAACAATAATAATTGAGATAAATTTAATTTGATAACTATAAGTAGATTAGGCAAGTAGCACATTTGTGTGATCGTAATAAAAATTACAACCCTACTATGTATACAGAAGCCACTTGAAAGAAAAATTTCGAATGAGCTGTCTAGGTGAGCTGTCAAGCATTAGCATGTAAAAAATTAAAAGAAAAACAGAAGAGAAAATGCCTCAATTTCATTTGGAAAATAAATAGCTTTTCTCCTATTCCCCACACCCACCTTCCTGTCACCGGATAGAAAAAGAGAAAAGCCTATTGGCCCTTATTCTCGTACCATATCCAGTCGATCGCTAAGCAACAAAGAATCAAATTTCTTTTTCCTTGTAATATTACAAATTCCAGAAGCCCATTATTCCTACCGAGTTCGCCGTCGCTTTGGTCATCATCTATGTTAGTCGTCGATGTCTTCAGACCTGCCGTTATTACCAAATCTATAGCATTTCGACTAGGTAAGATTTGCGGTTTTTGAACAAATTATTTATGGGTTTTCCACACCCACGGTACATGTTTTGAAGAGGTAAGACTTTTGGGGTTTTTAACAAATTCCTAATGTTTCATTCAAGAAATTGAATTATGGGATATGTAAGAGCTTCGTGAGAATTTGTGAGATGGTTGTACAAGATTTTACTCGTTTATATTTTTTTTTTTATGAGAAACGATCCCGCTATTATGAATTGATTTCAGATTTGAAACCTGATTTAAAGAGCTTGAATGGATAATGTTATTAATTCTATTGGCATTTTAGGTCCGGGGCTTAAATAAGTATGCCTAAAATAGCTTTACGATGGAATCGGGGAACTCAATTATGGCAAATATATATTTCTTTATCATATAGTGAAACGTTGTATCAATAATTACCTCAAAGTATTTCTTGAAATCCTAATTTATAATTTGATCCATCATAGTATAGTAAAGCAAGAATTTATCTTTACAAAATCTTGTCATCTCTCCATTTGTGAGATGGTTGAACAAGATTTTCCTCGTTTATGTTTTTTTTATTCTAAATGTAGGAATGAACTGGAAATTGGAATTGGAATTGGAATTTGGTGAATTATCACATAGGTTGGTTTAACATGGTGGTAAATTGTTAGAAACACTGAACTTACCTTCATCCATTGCCCCCATACACTATGAATCTGATTTGTATTTGAACGTGCAATACCTTCTCATTGTGTTAGGGCAGTATGTACACTAACTTGGACGGATTTTCTTGTTTATGTAGGGATGAAAGGCAAGAATTACGGTATATGTCATAGCTGTAGAAGCATCGAGCACTTTTTCTTCGGAGAATGCCATATAAAACGCCACTGTTCATGGTGTGTGGAAGGAATCCAGGAATGCTTTGAGGTTGAAAAGGAAGGCAACAATAAAGGCCGACTATTCAAAACTTACAGTAATGAGTGCGAATTTTTTGAGTGGGTAAAAAAAAAGAAGCAGACTGTAAGTCAAGTACCATTAAGAAAGCAAAGAATCCGACTGTGAACGAGGAAGTCCACGGGTTGCCAAGCATGTTCGATAGTCTAGCTCGTATAGTCGAGAAAAGAAACCTCGAGATTTCGTTGAATGTGACATTCCGCAAGAGCAAAGAGCCCTCGAAAGATAATAGAAAAGGAAAGGGGTCGGCGTGATGCACTTATATTCCTTGAAAACACTTTTCTCTTTATGTTGTTATGTTTCTAATATCATTAGTGGCTGGCAAAGAATTCTTGTAACTTATGTTGGTGCATATTTATTCGAAATTGATGGGTAGTTTAATATAGAAAAATTTAGTTTGTACCCCATTTCTGCTTAATTTCTGTGAATTTGTTTTTATTAATATTCTTTCCAGATTTTGCTTGCCACATTAATTAAATGTTATTTCGTTCAATTGTCTTTAAATAAAACAACATTTAGAATAGAGAAATAAGAGTGTGAGTATCAAACTCGGATATTAAAAAGAAAATCGACCTCTTTATCAAATATTAATGTCAAAAGACCGTGTGCAATGTTTTACAAACAAAAAAGTGTTAAAAGTCAGAAAACATTTCTCAATATTTTATAAAATATTTCAAGATTGCAGGAATGAGAGCATAACAACAAGCAACAGCAAATGCCAACACCAGCCCTCATCTCACCATTACTAGATGGACTTGTCACCAATGTTATGGGGTCGAGATTACAAGGGACGGAGAGGAAGCAGCAACAGATGATGAATTTCTTAGCAAGAGCAATGCAGACTCCTGAGTTCATTCAGCACTACCACAAAATTGCAGACATATGACCTCTATAATCATCACTAGGGATCAGAATTCACCTTTGGAAGAACATTAGTGGGATGGGGTTGCCCTTTTTGGTTACTCTAAACCCACCTCACACACTTGAACATACCTTGCTTAAATGGTCAACTGACCACAATATAAAAAATCTAAAAACAAAATGAGGAACCTACTCCCGATGCCATATAGAAATTTGGAATACACAGTTCATATGCTGGGACCACCATCTTGAGGGATATGTGGATAGTTGTATGTCACCGAAATCGTACAATATGAACGTAAGTACACACAAACAAACTAATCGTAGTCAAATGTAAAGACTTAAACATGTGTACACCTTGGGAGCTAAATATGAGATTCGATGTCGTTGGAGGGATGAAGTTCACTATTGGAGACGGTTGCGGTAAGGTATGACTTTCTTCGTCGCCCTACGATAAACCACAACATTGTTAAGAATAGAGTTAAAATAAAAGCATTAGATGTAAGTATGGACGAGTCCCTAATATTCCCAAAAAATATCATATTTATATCATTGACATTATTAGAAAAATAGAATTTTATATGTACAAGTATACTGACCAACAATAGTTGTGATACGAAATCGGTGTCTACATAGAATATTGTTGAGATGCTTGGATAGGTGGTGTATTCATCTGGCTGGACGTTGTTATCCTAGATCTTGTAGTTGCATTCGACGTAGCCTGCTCGTACATACATGTTAAATAGTCATTATAAAGGAGTATTGTTTAAGTGAAAATATAACGTGACAGACTCCAAGGGGCTTTTTCTTCGAAACTTCTTAGTTGCGTCCTTTTTCCTCATCAATAGAGGATCACTTACGCTCCCTCTAGCATTGTTTTCAGATTGATTACCCTGGGAGGCTAACTGAGTAGTACCTTGTGAAACAACATTACTTCCACTACCTGATTTCATTGTAATCAACTCTTTATTTTGATTAGTTATCCACTCCTTGATTGAATGGTAGCGCACTCCTTTATCAACTACCAGGTTTGAAACCTCGGCAAAAGCCTAGCACATATCGTTGTGTCTCAACTGTTTAGGAGTACTAACTAACCCATCGTAATTCACTACGACCCTGGTATGTGCTCTACAAATATCTCTCCTCCACCTCCATAGTATGTACATCTCAGGTAGTGACGTGACGTCATCACAGATCAAGACTACAATAGAATGCCTGCGCATAATTTCTCGAAATTCAAACAAGTGGCAACTGCAAATAATTTCACAATTGTCTATCTGGAATGAGACGAAAAACTTTTTAATCTTTCGACGGTCATCATACATGACAACCTCACTAGTTCATACATCGTCCCTGAAGTTCCCTCCGTAGTAGATATGATGTTGCAATAAACCTTCTCTATGAGCTTGACTTGAACTTCCTTGAACTTGGAAATTGTGTAACATTTCTGATATTGCTTCTCTATTTCAAACATTGTTGTACACTATGTCATTTGCGAGTATGACTTGAAGTCGGCCTGGAACTCCTTCTCAACCTTATTTCTCAGTCCCCATTCATACTGTTCGACAAATTGCTTCAACGAGTCTTTCAATGAACATACCCATCGAAGAATGCACTTCACTGAGTTGTAGACATCCTTTCCCAAAATGTTGTTTCCAAATAGCAAGGAACCCAACGACCTCTGTTGTCAAATAGTCATGATAACCAATCATTATTGTGCAACTCATACGTGTCAATCATGGCCATTCAATCATCTTCAAATTCTTTTATGAACTACGATTCATACACCAACCCATGTATAGTCGAAAAAATGGAAGTCTTATCAACGTGATATCCAGATTTTTTTAGTAACTTTTTAAGAATATGCCACAAACACCACCTATGTTGTGTATTAGGAAAAATAATCTGAACTGCATTTTGCATAACCCTATCTTGATCGGTAATGATTCCATGGGGAGCTTTTCCATACATGCACTAAAACCATGTCTTAAATAGCCACATAAAAGTATCGGTGTCCTCATTGGACAACAAGCCACAACCGAGAAGTGCTGATTATCTGTGGTGATTAACGCTAACAAAAGGGCGTGAAAGACATATCATACTTATTAGTTAGATACATGGTATCAAATGTGACAACGTCGTTGAACTCCTTGTACGCTTGCCTAAACCTATTATCTGCCCAAAATAAATTTTTCGGCCCAGATTCATCGTCTAAATTCATACTGAAGTAAAATCCCGAGTACTGAGCTTGCATCTTGGAAAAATAGGATTGTATCGTTGCTGCATCTCATTTCCCAAGTCTTAATCATCTTACCTATTAATATAATTTCAACAATACTTTTACACGCAAGTCATGCTTTCATATCCACCAGCTTCAACAACTGCATAGTTGAAACTTTTGTGTTAGGGAATTCCGAACATGTCATTCACTTCAAGCTTTGATTTCACTTGTGAACTTAATTCTCGATTACAATGATGCAACCTCGACTTGGAAGAACTTGTTTTATGATTGTGGTCGAGGTGCACTACGTTGATTCTCCATATTCCAAAAATATCTGAAGAGGCAGTGATCCTAGCTTTACAACCTATCTATATTGTTGGTTGGGGCTTCAAAGAGCCACTTGTAATGGTGCTTCTTCGACCTTCGCGGCTACATGTGATTGCACATATTTAATTTTCTCGTCGTCACCCTTTTTTGAATTTCTTTTCCTAATCGGAAAACCTATATTGTATGCATATCCTTTATAGAAGTCCCACAATTATTTTTCATCCTTGAATATCATATCCACCTTCGGCACCTCAGACACCATTGGACCATCTTCTTCTAACGTTGCCTTCGGTATTGATATGGTTTAGCTTCCACTTAAATTTCCCCCTTTTAGTCACTTCCAGCATCAATTTTTCCTCTTTTTTTAGAAGCTTGTTTGAGTGCGCGGTCGCCAAAGTCAATGAATTTTAAATTTCTGTATGACTTCTGTACAAGAGGCTTTTCTCTAAAAAATATTTGAAATTTTCTGCATGTACAGAAATTTTTTTACCGGAAGTTACATAGATACTCACATCACATGGGGTGGGCCCCATGTGAGTTAAATATTGTAAAAAAAAGGGGCCATTGAGTTAAAAATGTGGGTATTCTATATGATTTTTTTTGGTACATATAATGGTTCTCAAATTATTTCAAGGCTCTATCATGCCTCGATAGCAGATGCTCTGCACCTATACTCGTCGTCAAGGCGCATAGGCTTTGAGTGATGAATAAGTTAAAGAAAAAGTAATTGTCTATCATAAACCACTGCTTCTTGTTCATCACTTGAGCTGGCTTGATTAAGATCATGATGTTTAGGCATGCATAGCTCTTTAAAATGTTTGACATTGTTCATGATGGTTCTAAGAAGAAAGTGTTGGGATATGTGCTCCAAAATATTAGGACTTTATTGTAATAAAATAAACATTTTGAATGTTAATGAATAAATAATGAAGTTTTATTTATTTTTATAAAAGACATTTGTATTATATTTTCAGCATGTGTATAAAGTGCCTTTGATAAATGAGTGAAATACGGTTATTACGAAAGTCAATATTTTGTATATTGATTGAGAAAGTAATTGTTTACAACTGCAGAATAAGATGTTGTCACTCTACTTTGTTAAGATTGTAATTATTGTTACTCTACCAATTGGAGTATGTAGTTTATCTTGATTGTGGCAAGAAGACGTCGGCAGTGGTGACCTAGTACATTTGATATATCTAGAAGCTTATTGGACACAATATTTTTGTGTAAGAGTTCAATTCTAGTGCATGATTGTACTCAAGAAAATTAAACTCTACTTTGGCTAATTTATGATTTACCTAAATTTGCTACGAATCAATAGTTGTTCGTCGTGAACTCTTAAGATCTTTGATGTGCCAATACATGAGATCTAATTATCGGTTCAAATACATTCGTACGTTGCGAACCATAAGTAAGCAAAGTAGTATATGATTATCCATGTTTGGAATCCATTATCGATTCAAAGGGTAAAAAAATCCACTAAAGTATTTTCTTCTAATCAATTTTAATCTAAGCTCAATATTTGGTGATGATCGAATTGTTATTGTGATTTATTCACATAAACTATTTAAGAAAAACGTTAAATTAAGTAAAAAAGAAAAAAAGAAAAAAATTAGTAGAAGTACTACGGTCAATTCAGACCCACACTATTTATTCATGTCAAGTTAGAGTAATGAATTAAGATAGCAACTCAGCATGATTTAATTATTGAGAATTGAAATAATATTACTTCTATGATTTTTTTTGTCGATAAGTCAGTCTTGAGCTTTTATTGAAACAAGTCTAGACTAATAATTGTCTGCACAGATCAGATCAAACAATTTGTGTTCAATTATTATAGGTCCAATTGTATCCCTTTAATAGATCCAAAAAAGTTCAAGGACTTAACAAGTGTTGTGTCATTGAACTAGGTTCTTTATTTTTTTATTATTCTCAGTCAGATCCTGCTGCGCACTTATTTGAACCTGGAGAATGCTTAGAAGATTCAAAAGTTAGAGGAAATTGTTAGGCCCTCAGTGCGCTTCACTTATTCTAGGCGAAGGGGTAATTCGGGCAATTCTGGGAAAACTAATGTAACGAATGACCAGAGATAAGATGGTGGTCTATTATGCAATTTCTGTAGCCTAATATTCTATTGGGGGATTCAGGTTTTCTGTTATGGCTAGAGTGGTGAGAGTGGGGAGGCCTTGTTGAGGGATTATGCAAAAGTATTGTTATGTGTTGAGCTTGCTCAATTTGGAGAGTTTCCAAGCCTCTCGAATGCTTGGCTGTTTACAAATCATTTTAGTCATTCAATATAAAATTCCTTTATCAATCCTATGTTTCTTCCTGTGTGGTATTAAATTGTTTTTTCCTTCAGTCCAGAGCATATCAAATTGGTATCAGAGCATACAAACTTATGAGATGGCAGCCAAAAATGTTTCTCAGCGAATGGATTCTGTGAAGGAAATGGTTGGAGCTGTGCAAGGAGAGTTTAAAAGGGAAGTGGGAACGTTGAAGGAGGAGATACTGAACATGAACAAACGGTTCGAACAATTCCCCAGTTGCAAGAGGAGAAGGCTCGAGGCGATACACTTCTGTATAAAGGAGAAAATATGGACAACCCATTCATGGGGAAATCCCAGGTAGTAGAAGGAGGCTCGGGTTCGACTGGATTTCGACATGAATTCCGATTTCGGAGGCTGGAGATCCCACAGTTTGATGGTTCAAATTCGGATGGGTGGATTTTGAGAGCTGAACGGTATTTCACCCTTAATCGGTTGACTAATGAGGAGAAGATCGAAGGGGCGGTTGTGGCTTTTGAAGGGAATGCTCTGTTGTAGTTTCAATGAGAGAATAAGTAGCGATCCATAGTGCTATGGGAGGAGATGAAGGTCCTCATATTGAAGCAGTTCCAAGCAATGCAAGCTGGCTCCTTCCATGAACAATGGATGGCCCTTGTTCAAGAAGGCAGTGTACATGAGTATCGCCGAAAATTCACTGTTGGCGCCATTGGAGAACATTTCTGAGGAATTATCCCTGGGCAATTTCATTAATGGGCTGAAACCCGAAATTAAAGCTGAGCTCCAAATCCTGGAACCCAGCAATTTGGGCCGGGCCATGGACTTAGCCCATAAAATTGAAGAAAAATTGTGGGTAACTAGAGCCCACAAATATACAACTGGGTTTCAAAGGACTAGAGAGCCTAGATGAAATAGAGGCTTTCATCCCGATGCTTCCAAATCCAATTTCGGGAGCAACCAGACAACTTCGAAATTCTCTAGGGCGGTACGACGACTGTCGGACTTGGAATTGCAGCGGAAGTGTGAAAAAGGAGTCTGCTACAAGTCCGATGAGAAGTAGGCACCTGGGAACGCGTGCAAGAGGAAGAAATCAGGGGTCCTAGTGACCCATGACCTTGAAGAAGGAGAGCAGTGCGAAGGTAAAGAAACAGAGGCAGTGGAGGCCGAACTGGAGACGACTGAGCTTAATCAAGTGGTGGAGGTCTCACTTAACTCTGTGGTAGGTCTAACCTCTCCAAAAACAACTTAAGGGGCTGATTGGCGAGCAAGAGATTGTGGTTTTAATCGGCCCTGGTGCAACCCATAATTTCATCTCCTTAGACTTGGTCAGTAAATACCAGTGGTCAAAACTGAGTTTTATGGGGTGACCATGTGGACAGGTTCGGCTATGCGTAGAGAATGCTTATGTCGGGGAGTAGCTCTTCATCTGTAGGGCTTGATATTGTGGAGGAATTCCTACCTATTGGGTTGGGAAGTTCTGATGTTATCTTGGGAATTCAGTGGCTTGAGACTTTGGGAATGACCCATACCAACTGGAAGACACAAGTAATGAAGTTTAGGCTCGGTAATGAGTCTGTCACACTGCGTGGGGATCCTGCTCTTGGACAAGCTCTGGTTTCGTTAAAGGCTATGATGAGGACCATTAAGCATGAAGGAACTGGAATTCTGGTAGAACTCAATCAATTGGAGGGTTTGGAAGAAGTGAAGTCTGAGGTACCAACATTTATTCGTCACGTACTGGTAGATTATGAAAGTATGTTCAACATACCGTCGAGATTACCACCCCTCAGGGGGATGAACACTTCATTGTGCTCAAAGATGGCTGCCAACCGGTCAGTGTCCGACCCTATCGCTATCCTTATATCCAGAAGAATGAGATTGAGAGGTTGATTAAGGAGATGTTGGATGCTGGGATAATCCAAGTCAGCAACAGTCCCTTTTCAAGTCCGGTTCTGTTGGTTAAAAAGAAGGATGAGTCTTGGCATTTCTATGTTGATTATAGGGCTCTGAACAAGGTCACGGTGGCGGATAAGTATCCAATTCCTGTAATTGATGAATTGCTTGATGAGCTACATGATGAAAAAAAATTTCGAAGCTGGACTTGAAATCGGGCTACCACCAAATCAGGGTCAGCAATCGGGATGTCCATAAAACTGCCTTTCGAACTCATGATGGACATTACAAGTTCTTGGTCATGCCTTTCGGACTGACGAACGCCCCAGCTAAGTTCCAGTCCTTGATGAATGACGTTTTTCGACTTTATCTTCGGAAGTTTGTTCTAGTGTTCTTTGACGACATCTTGATTTACAGTCCTTTAGAGGAGACACATCAACAACATTTGGCACAAGTGTTGAAAGTTTTGCAGGCCCATGGTCTCTATGCCAATCGAAAGAAATGAGAGTTTGGCATGTCTCAAGTGGCCTACTTAGGCCATATCATTTCTGGGGAAGGAGTAGCAGCTGATCCAAACAAAATTCAGGCCATGATTTCTTGGCCAACACCTACTAATCTAAAGGTATTAAGAGGATTTTTGGGTTTAACCAGATATTATCGAAAACTTGTGGCTGGGTACGCCCAAATTGCGTGGCCCCTGACTAATCAGCTTAAAAGAGACAAGTTTGGGTGGAGTGAGGAAGCTGCATAAGCCTTTGAAGAGCTTAAGAAAGCTATGATTGCAGTCCCTGTATTAGCAATGCCTGACTTCTCCAAGCCATTCATTATCGAGACAGATGCTTCAGGATTTGGGTTGGGAGCTATTCTTATTCAAGGGTAGCAACCAGTGGCTTATTATAGCCAAGTTCTTGGTCCACGAGCGCGGCTTAAGTCTATATATGAGAAGAAACTAAAGGCGATAGTTTTTGTAGTGATGAAGTGGCGGCCTTATCTTCCCGGGAGGTGTTTCCTTGTGCGGACAGACCAACAAAGCTTGAAATTTCTATTGGAACAGAGGATTATTGGAACCGAATATCAGAAATGGATTACCAAAATCATGGGGCTTGACTTTGATATTCAGTACCGAAGTGGCGCAAACAACAGGGTAGCGGACGCTCTTTCTCGAATGACTACTCCAGCGGAATGTGCGACATTGGCTGTGCCACAGCGGCAATATTGGGAAACCTTAAAGGCTGAATTGGCACAAGATACTTTTCTGACTAATATCAGGGATGGCATTGTCTCAGGGGTGAACTCACATGTTGGGTTTACGGTGGAGCAAGGTATTTTGTTTTACAAGAACCGTCTTGTTGTACCTCACACCTCCAGGCTTCTTTCTACTCTCATTGGAGAGTTTCATACCACCCCTTTTGGGGGGGCATTCGGGAGAAAAGAAGACCTATCAATGCATGGCAGCTGAACTATATTGGGTAAGCATGCACAAGGATATAGCCAAATTTGTTCGGGAATGCACAGTCTGTCAACAGAATAAATACTTGGATACTACTCCAGCGGGATTACTTCAGCCCATTCCACTTCCGACACAAGTTTGGGATGAGGTTACTATGGATTTTATTGAGGGCCGGCCCCATTTCGAAGGCTGGGATGCTATTTTAGTCGTGGTGGACAGACTGAGCAAGTTTGCTCATTTTATTGGTTTGAAGCACCCCTTTACGGCTGTCTCAGTTGCTGGTATTTTCATTCAGGAGATTGTAAGGCTTCATGGGATTTCGCAATCCATTATTTCTGACCGGGATAGGGTGTTTTTGAGCCATTTTTGGAGTGAGTTGTTTAAACTGTAAGGAACAACGCTTAAGAGAAGCACTGCGTATCACCATCAATCCGATGGGCAGACGGAGGTGGTTAACCGGTGCTTGGAAACTTATCTGCGCTGTTATGCTTCTAGAAAACCTCGAAGTTGGGCTTGGTGGCTGGCTTGGGCTAAATATTGGTACAACACATCCTTTCGTTCATCCACCCAGTGTATCCCTTTTCGTGCTCTATACGGTCGAGATTCTCCTCCACTTATCAAGTATGAGAGGGGGGCTACTTCGGTATCCTTGGTTCATCAATTATTGGAGAATCGGGATGCTATATTAGATGATCTAAGAATGCATATGCTTCAAGCACAGCAACGAATGAAACTGCAAGCTGACCTCAAGAGATACGATGAAGAGTTCAGTGAAGGCGACCTAGTATTTTTGAAATTGAGGCCATATCGACAACGCTCCCTGGCCAGTATAAATTCGAAAAGGTGAATGTTTTGCCTGAATACGAGGTTATTTGGGAAGATTCTCACTTGATTCAGCATTAGTTTTTTGATTTTCACCTTGAGGACAAGGTAGGGGCGGATCACATGGGGTCATATGGGGTCAAATGACCCCACAAATTTTTATTTTTATTTTTTTCGAGTTTTCCTCGAGTTTTTTTTTAAATAACCACATTTTTGACCCCACAAGAAAATTAGTCTTGATCCGCCCCTGGGACAAGGTGAATGTTTTGGTGGGGGGTAATGTTAGGCCCTCAGTGCACTTCACTTATTCTAGGTGCAGGGGTAATTCGGGCAATTATGGGAAAACTAATGTAATGAATGACTAGAGATAAGAGGGTGGTCTATTATGCAATTTCAGTAGCCTGATATTGTGTTGGGGGATTCAGGTTTTCTGTTATGGCTAGAGTGGTGAGAATAAAAAAGAGTGGGAAGGCCTTGTTGAGGGATTATGCAAAAGTATTGTTATGTGTTGAGCTCGCTAGTGTCATTTGATCTCATACAGGCAACTCGAGAGACTCTAAGAAAGCATTGAAATGATGCACTATGATTAGTTTGCACATAAGGCCAAAGTTACATATATTAATTACAATCATGCTACATGTACACCTTCTTTACACATTTCTTTACACTCTTCCATGTACCAACATATACACTTTTGATTTAAAACCCATCCATAACACCACTGCGCATATTTTCTTCACATAGAGAGTAATGTCAATCATGTTATAAGGAAAAATGAACATACACCATTCTATTAATTATCAATACTCGCGAGTAGAACATATTTTATTTCTAAGATGATAGAAAAAGATAACTTTTAAGGCGTGTTTGATCGTGTTTAAAATCCAATTAAAATTGAAAATATAGCCGTTATTGAGTACTACTCATCTAATAAAAATCAACAATAACGGCTACTTTTTCAATTTTAATCCGATTTTAAGCCTTGTTTGGTACGACTTAAAATCCAATTAAAATTGAAAATATGGTCGTTATTGGGTCTCACCCGTCTAATAAAAGTCAACTATAGCAGCTAGTTTTTCAATTTTAATCCGATTTTAATCTCTACCAAACACCCTCTTAATTTCTACTGAACACGTCCTCCTTAATATGACTCAGTTGATTTTTACACCTATAAAATTTCACGTTTTTTAAATGGAAGATGAAAAAAAAAACCTATTTACAAATAAAATTCTAATAAATATGTAATTCGAATTTCACAAAATAAGATGAAAATTAAACAATATGGTCCAATGGGGTGAGGGAACAGATGCACCTATTTGTAGAGCGTGGTACTAGATCTCCATTCCTTGCTGGGAACAACATGCTGCTCTTTTCGTCTTACTTTAGCCAATGAAATAGACCCGACATCACCTCATATCACATCAGCTCACCAAAATATTCCACGGTAGAACTAGAAATGACAAACACGAAAAGTAAAAAGAATATGCTTTGCTCTGCCCTGTAAAAATCCTCTTCGAAATCTTGTAAGAAAAAAAATTGGACTTGTATAGTTATTTGTTGCTATGATCATCATTCCCAAGCTTTTCTATCTTTATCTCTAATTCCTTTCTTGTTATTTTTTGAAACTTTTGCAACTTTGTCCTAAGACCTTTTTCTTTTTCCCCTACTCTGCGGCCTTCTGATCAACTAAGAACCATGGACTTCTTTCAAGAACTGGTTTTGACGGTTTTCCTTGCATTTATTTTCTCTTTTGTAATTTTGAAATTTGTTTCACTTGCCTTTTCTAACTCCGATGATAATGGAAGAACTGCTGTATTTAGTGTTGAGGAAGTGAAGTTGGGGAGTGGGTTGAAAGTTGGGAATACGAAAAGTATAAAGAGAGTTAAGTTTGCTGATGATGTTATGATTAGAAAGATTGATCAATATCAGGGTGAAAAAGGGTTTGAAAATCTTGGATTGTGTTTGAATGAGTCAGTGGGGAAAGTTATTGTTGAAGAAAAGAGTGACAGTGAAAAAATTGCGAAAAGGGTTGGTCAATTTGAAGGTGAATTAAAAAATGATTCGGAAATTAAAATTTTTGGAGTGTTGCAAGATACTGTCGATGAAGATAAAGGGTCTGAAAATAATGGAATGTTGATTGAGAAAACTAATGAAGGTAATGAAGTAGGTGAGATTTGTGGTGGAAATGAGGATACTGTAGTGACTGGTGGTCTGGAGGGTGTAATTTTCAGGGAGAAGAAAAATGGAGAAGAACTGGAAAGTCACGAGATCGGGAATGATCAGAAAGAAGGGAATGGAAATGGGGGTGATGGAGAAAATGAGGAATTGATTAAAGGTGATGTGGAGGAGGATAAAGTGAGATACGACAGTGTTGATGATGAAGATGATGACTGGGAGGGGATAGAGAGGAGTGATTTGGAGAAAGTCTTTGCAGAGGCTGTTAACTATGTGGAGTATGGAGGGAAGGGGAAGGGGAAAGACAATGATCGGGTGGCAAAATTGCTAAGTAATGTGCAGATGCAGTTGTATGGGCTTCATAAGGTTGCAGTAGAAGGGCCATGTCATGAGCCTCAACCCATGGCGCTCAAGGTGTCTTCCCGTGCTAAATGGTATTTGATCTTACGGTGGACATGTATATATCTTGATATGTATTTGTTCTTGGGCATTTTAATTTTTCTAATCTGAATTAATGTTTACGCTGTGCATAAGTTATGAGTAAATGTAGGACAAAAAAGTATACAATTATGAATATCAATCATGAGGCAGATCAATTGTACAAAATGTAGGACAAGTCCTCAAAAAATTGTTATAGAATTACTATTGGTAAACTATAAAAGTGTATGCTTGAATTTACTATCATGAAGGGTACTATCTCGAGTCCTCAATTGATGAATTGGTGGGAACTTTATTTGTTGTTCCATAGCCACTGTCATTAACCCTCAAGCTCTGTGCCGGTACAATACTGCAAGTCGTAAATAAATTAATCTAAAATGCTGTTAGATCCCTTGGCATAACTACTTGTTTTAATCAATACTTCTTCAGTTTGGTTAACATATTCTGGGGATTGAAAAGGGTGCCTTATTTCCATGATTGGAACTGAGATTTGAGCAGGAAACCTAATAGTACAAAGTTAAGAATATTGTCAAAATTATAATGGACGATAATGAGTGAGAACCATAGGACCAACCCTTGAAAAACTTTCAGGGTGTAGTTTGATTGCTAGTTATATAACAGGGTTGAAAGCTGCTATTTGTGAGTGATGGGGGCGCTAATTCCATTGTGCAAGGAATGCGTGGCAAAGGCTAGGAAGCATGAATCAGGATGCAGCTATGGAGCAATATATCAAAATTTTGTCAGATATTGTACCTGGATGGATGAAAAATTACAGTGCTGTAAGATTTGGCTTGGTTTTGTATGCAAAATAATGAACTCTTTTAAGCAAATATATGCTTTATGTTAATGGGTGAAACTTTCTACAGGATGATGATCTGCAAGGTTCTGCACCTGGGAAACCTTGTAATTCGGATTCCCAGTTAAGATCACTTCCAACAGACGAAAGGTTAGTCATGGATTTCAGTTTCTCGATTGCTCAAGGAAGAATTTCAATGGTCAATTCTGAATTTCCATTTGGACAATCTGCTCCTCATTGCTAATTTTTAGATTCATCTGCAGGAAAGACAAACTGAACATTGTCACTAATGTTGGTGATTCTGGCTTGGAGGCAAACTCTAAGGAGAAGGTGATTATTGAATCATTCCTTACTTCACATTAAATAAGATTAACCAAACACTTCTAAACATTGCTTTAGTTGTATGGTTTGGTTGATGACGTCTATTTTTTTGTATTGTCCTGCTGCAGGGATAAATTTCAGTAGCTTGTCTTTTCAAAAGTTCTACCATTTGTCAAAAAATTTCTGTTTAATTTCAAATTGAATCGTGTTATATAACTGAAAATGAAGTTTAGGAAATAATTCTGTTCAAATATCTTATAGATAATTTTTGAAAAAATTATATTATAAATAAGAGTACTAGGCATTTAATACTAGAGCTCTGATTTTAGTTTTCAACACTGGCCTTTTAGCGATGTTATCCTTGTACTTCCAAAGAATGAATTTTTTCATGATTTGTCTGTGGAATTGTGTGGGGAGAGCTTTAAGTCATCAAGAAGATTTATATATTACTTTGCAAATTCCATTAGCAAAAGAATTTCAATTGCCAAGACAGAAAAGCATTTAATTTGAACATCTTTCTAATTTTTGTTTCCTCTACATCAATTCTTGAGAACAGAGTACTTATTCTTTAAGCTCCTGGGAGCATTCTGGTTCACTTTTCCGTCATTGATCATACTGTTTTTATAACATATATGCTGCTCTTCCGTGACCATATTACAACCTCCATTGATCCAATTCTTAAAAATTAGTTTTCTTGGTGTGAGTAAATGTCTTCTTAAGTTAGCCATCATACATGGGCATTGTTGGGAATGTATATTTCCAAAGTGCGAGTTGTTTCACATTGGGTCAATCCTTGCTTGATTTGTTAATTCTGTTGAAGTTCTCATGCGTCAAGTTGGATCAGATGCCTGTATCTTTAGTTTTATTCTCAAACTTTTAAAGAATTGGTTTGAGGCTTCCTATTAGTTATGAGTAAGGTAGAATCTTAATGGAATGGCATTGCAGGGTAGGGTAGGGATACTAGTATATACCTCCTATCTACTGAAAGTACCTAGTCTGTCTAAAGATATCTTAATGGAATGGCATTGCAGGGTAGGGTAGGGTAGGGATACTAGTATGTACCCCTTTTTTCCTCTGCAACGATCAACGAAGGCTTCCCAACATATGTTGCTTGTGTTTTCATTTAATTATGGGGACTTACAAAAATGTCCAAATCAATGCTTGTCCTTTGTCAATTGAAATGTGTCTAATTTTGATAACTATTGCAAAAATGTCCAAATTGGACTTAAAAATGTCCATTATATACCCTTAATTTTTTTTTTATGCTGCAGCATGGTCCTCGAGGTAACGAAGTCGCTTCCTTGAGAAGCTAACATGATGTGCAAGTTATTACCCATTTGTTCCATTTCTTGCATTATCTAGTAGGTAATGACCAATTGAAGATTGGGAAAAAAAGGAAGATGGTGCCAAACATGGTTTTGCATATTGCATTGTGCAAAAATATATGCACTAACAAAGAAGAAAATCACATAATTTTATTTTGAGAAAAATAAAAAAGAATGAATTTGCGAGTTTATTCGGCTCTCCACAAGTTCCGGCAGGAAGGAAAAAATGTGATATAAATTGCACTAAATGGCTACCTACCAACTCCTTTTAATTGTTATATTGGATTGACATTGGATTGAAATCCTGGGTTTGTGAAATAGTTTTTGTCACCTCAGTGTACTTTAGGTATTTCAAACATCATAGGATTGTCAATTAAAGCTGTAAAATCTTGACTCTATTAAATGCTACACTCATTTTAGTAACTGTTAAACTTATGTGCTATGAAAAAGAATAAAATTAAGAAACGAAGAACTAATAACTATTTTCACAATCTAATGCTAATTTTTTTTTTGCAAACACTACATTTACTGTCATGCATCTTCTATTTGTAACCACGAACTGAAAAATAACGACCGTACGACCCAAATAACACCTAGAGGGGTTGAATAAGTGTATAATGTGAAATTTAAATTTATCAATTATTATTAACAACAAGTCACTATTAATAATCAATCTAGATGAATTCACATGCAATCACTATGCTACGTTAAATTACAAAAATTTGTATAATTGCAGAAAAGTAAATAACACCATAAAATTGATGACGGAGAAAGCCCCTTTGCAAGATAAGAAACTTGGGGACCTAGCCAGTAAAATCCACTATAGACAAAGAGTTAGGGTATGGTCCAGGCTGGACAACCTCCTAGACTTGTTGACTTACTTCATGTAATCTCCAAGGCTATCTTGGATTGTGTGTTCCTCACACTAGCCCTAACCTTCTGGAATTGTCTATCTCCTAAGGACCACTAAGAACACCTTGTTCTTGTCCTCTTCCTCGACTCCCAGTGACCTTCCTGAGTTCTGAACACTCTTTGATAGATATTTAGGAAGTAGACGTTTTGATAATGTTGATTGATGTTTTCTCCAAGGTGTGGTTGATTGATCTCAATAAATGAATTCCATATAGGATCTCCAAAGTTTGTTCTCTAGGTAGAATAATATGATCAACCACAGTTTTCAAAAAGTGGGGCTTGTGTATTTATAGTAGAGAGGCATTTGGGTAGTATATAATAGATAGAACATTTGAAAATTGCGAACTAAGGTTTTTCGGATACCACCGTCGCTCAAGCACAAGCGAGCAATAGACGAGCGATAGGTGCACCATTTGAGCGACAAACGGGCGATAATGATTCTATTTTGAACGCTTAAGTATCAACTTGACAACAGGCTAGCGTAATTCTTACTGTTTTTTCTCCTTGTTCCATTCATACAACATCCCAATTGACTCCTTGACTTTTATAATTTATTAACATTAATTTTGTTTGAAGTCATTCCAATACAATGAAATTGACAAAATTGAGGATTACAAGTCAAAGTAAAACATAAACTACTACCTAAAATGCCAACTGACTCAATCGATGCTTGCTTTTCAAAGTGTTTCCTAAAATCAACAACTCAGCTACCAAGTGTAAAAGTGCGTGAAACAGTTGAGCAAATATAGTAATTGAGACATAGTATCAAGCTAGATTGAGATGCAATATCAATGTTAATCAAAACACCAACTGAACATTAATATCACAAAACATCAAAACTCAAAAAATCTAAGCAAAGCATTCATTCGTTCAAAATGATATAGAATGCATACTTACTCTCCCTTAATTACATATTTACTCCTACTTAATTACTCTCTCCTCCTTGTTGTTACAAATGATGAAGGGAAATATAACAAGAAATACCAACAATATACATGATAACTCAAAAGTGCAATTGATAGCATGTACATGTATAATCAATGAACAATAAACTTTCTTGCATACTCAGTTGAAGTCCAAATTGAGTAAATTGTACAAGTGACCCATGCGTGTAACATGCCACTAATTTCTTTTGAGCAAGGCTCCAAATCTTAAATTTGTGAGAAATGACATGCTAAACATCATTGCATAATGAATATGTTTCTCATTAATGAAAGTCAAACCCAACACAACTAGGGCCTAACAAATCATATATAATTTTTTCTTTTCTCCCCTTGAATTTAAGCGTATGTGATTTTTTTGTTTTTGCATCTTATGTGTAGACTCTTTTCCATTAAACGACTAAGGTGATCCTTGTGACGAGCTTTGGGTCGATAACTCCAAGTTAGATGATCATAGGGTATCAGGTTTTGAGAAACTCATCGGGCTTAATTGCTCGAGTCAAATAGGTTTCGAAAAAGAGTATAAGATGAATTAATTTTTCTTTTTAGAAAATATATTATATCTTAGGTGAACTAGTTAAAGGTCACCTTATCGAAAAACAATTGCTATCCCAAATCTCACACATGCGGTTAAGACTTATTTACAAGATTTTAGCTCTGTTTGGTAAGGATTAAAATCTAAATTTTAATCTAAATAAAAAATAACAATTAATTTCAAATACTTATGTCATGAGATTTACAACTTCTCAACCACATATTTCATCATTTTTTATCAAAATTTACTTAAAATTTGATTTTAATCCCTGCTAAACAAGGGCTTAGTGTGTAGTGCAGATAGTACATGAAAAAACATATACTAAGTACTTCATATTAAGCCTAAACAAGACAATGAAAAATATGCTACAGATCATTAATAGTACTCATACTTACTCACAATAAATATGTTCAAGTATATATAATGTGTTGTTGTTTCAAAAATTCCCTTTCCTTTATTTTTTAAAAAAAGAATTTAAAAAAAATGAACGAAATAAAAAGCAAAAAATGAGATGCATGCTATAATGAATGAACACAATGAATAAGTACAATCCTAACCTTTCGAAATTGTTTATCTCTTATGAATCACTAAGAACTCCACGTTATTGTCCTCTTCCTGGACTCTTGGTCGCCTTTCTGAATTCTCAGCGCTGTCTGATAGATATTTAGGAAGTGGGTGTTTTGATAATACAGATGGATGTTTATTCCAAAGTATGGTTGATTGATCTCGAAGAATGAATTCGTTATAAGATCTCCAAAGCTTGTTCTTTAGATAGAATAATATGATCAATCACAATTTTCACGAACTGAGGTTTGTGTATTTATCGTAGAAAGGTATTAAGATAGTATAGATAGAACTATTGAAAATTGCGAACTAGGGTTTTTCGGATACCACCGTCGCTCTAGTGACATGCGGACGACAATGATTCTATTTTGGACGTCGAGCATTTGCCAAGCTAGCATAATTCCGACGACATTTTCTCCTTATTCCATACTCGAATTAAGGACTCCTAGTTTATCTGTACAACACCCCAATAGATTCATTGACTTTTATAACTCTTTTGGTAACATTAATTTTGTCTAAAGTCATGCTAATACAATGGAACCTAGCTCGAACCATGGTCAACTTGCGGGAGATTGGTTTTCATTTTTCTCTATATTTTATTGTATACTTGACATTTGAAGCCTAGTTCTTAACATTTGATCTCTGAACATCTCAACACTTCACATTTATTTTGTCAAGAATGAGGTTTTTCAGATTGAGAGTAGTTAGCATTTAATGCATGGATTGACATTGCTACTTTTTCAAACATCTAGTATAGTTTGCGTGTCAAGCTTATAGATTATGTGTCAATATTCTATTTGCCAACACAATTTTCAATTCACATAAAAAATTGCCTTTCTGGTGGATTTTGAAATTGTTATTAAGGGCATTTTGGTTTAAATTTTAGCAAAATGGACGGATTTGCAAATGGAACAGGATTGGGACATTTTTGCAAATGACCATGTGAAAGTGAACATTTTTTTCAATCTTTTCTTTAATTAATGCATCTAATTTCATATCATAATATCTATTTTTCTTAAAACAATTATATCATATATTTTACTTGCTTGCACTGAAGCATGCATGCTGCATTATTGTTTTTCTCTAATCCATGTTAATCATGGTCCTGTTTCATGTGAAACTGTAATTACGCCAAAAAAATAACTTTATTACATTAAAGATTTTTCTCTCTATCAAAGTGAGTAGAATTTCGGATTGCTACAACTTACAAGCTGCAGACAGCCACTTCCCTGTATCACTTTGACTAATCCTATAGGTATTTATAAGATGGAGTTTGGAAAGAACTAGATAATCATTATCGGGTGAAATACGTGGGAAAAAAAAAACTCAATTTACATTCTATTAGAATGAGAGTTTTCTGGTCTGTTAACAAATTTGTTCCAGTTGAAACATATTTGTTTATGATATCTTTCTCTTCAACTTTTATCTCTATGATATTCTGCTGGTGGACGCTCAAAAATGTTGCATCTAAGTTTTGTTCTCATAGACTAGTAGTGAGAAATTGAAAGAAGAAAAACTTCCATTAGTCCATATTTTCAGACTAATCTTAAGGAGCGGCCTCCCCCCTTGGCTCATCTCCCAAGTAAATTAGATGTGGTCACATTTTATACACACTTGGGTTAGACATTCGGTAAGCAGTTCTCCTCCTTATGGACCCCCCTTTAAGACGTGCGGATAGGAGCCCCGGAAGAGTGACAGAGTGCATTATGACTCTGTCTCCACGGAATAGCAATATAAATGTTGCCTTGCAGTTTTCGCGAGGTTTCAAACCTCTGATACTCCGTAAAAAACTATCCTGCTTTACCGCTGCATCATTCCCGTATGGGCTATTATTTTCTACTTGTTTCTATGTAATGAAGACGATGGAGGGGTAATGGTTTAAGATTATAGTCTACCAATTGCATTAGTTATCGCAAACTAAACTCAATTTTCTTTAATGGATGGTTGGTTGTGGTTTCTGTTTCTGTCGTTCCCTGAAAATCGTATTATTTCAACTTCAATTTGCAATGAATTCAGTTAGAGTTGCTGATCCTACATGTTTGTATTGTTAAGTCGAAAGATACATCGTCAAGTCATTATATTCTCTCGACATTCCAATAAAGTATATATACTTGTAAGTCTTCTTTCTAAACAAATTTCTTACGTAGCTTCCTTCCCTTGTAACGTTTTTCAGGATAAGAACGAAAAGGTTCGAGGAACTGCGTGATTTCCGAGACCACAGAGCAATTTCTGTGTTCAAGATTGGATTGCTATTAATATATCTATTAAGTTCACTTGATGTTTCCATAATGCAAAATGTACATATCAACTGTCTGCACTAATTTGTCACATCTATTACTATAATATGCATAGTTGTTTGTGTCGAATTTTCTATTCATTTTGAGGCGTTCGACACAAAAATTGCATCTTCCTTGGTGGTGGTAGGAAATATTTTTCATTTATTTGTGATAATCCAGAAAATTAAGTGTTGATAGATTGGAGAAAAATCATCCTTATTTTCATAATAGCATTACATTTTAACTGTAACATCACCAGTGCTTGGAGTTTTTGCCTGTAAAGCTCTCCCTTCTACATTACCAAAGGCGTGTGCTCAGTTTTGCCTGTTTCCTCGATCTCCACCTCCACCGCCTCCGCCAATGTTGCCAGATCCAGAGTCACCTCCCCCACCATAAGGTCCTGAACCAGAACCAACACCATACCCACCTCCTCCTCCCACCCCACCTCCTGAACCATAGCCACCATTATTCCCTCCACCTCCATTACCACCTCCAGAACTATAAAACACTACCACCATTGCTGCCTCCACCCCCTCCCCTGAAACCACCACCACCACTACCACCACCAGAACTATATCCATTGCCTCCACCAGTACCTCCCCCAGAACCATATCCACTACCACCACCACCACCCCCCGAGCCATATCCATTGCCACCTGCCTCCTCCACTACCACCGCCAAAACCACCACCACTGTCTCTCCCAGAACCATATCCACCGCCACCATTGCCGCCTCCACCACCACCACCACCACCAAATCCTCCCCCTTCTCTCCCAGCACCTGATCCATAGCTGCCGCCGCCACCACCCTTGCCTTTTCCAGAACCACCAGTTGTCACAGCACCTTCATCATACTTCCATTTGTGCATATATTCCATATTGTAGGTTTTGAAAAGCACAAGCCCCCCATCTCCAACAGCTTCAACAGCTATATAACCATGAAGCCCTATACCCAGTACCACCACAATCAACAAAATCAGACCCCAAGAAACGACGTTATACCTCTCCATAGTCTGTCTTATAGCTAAAATCAACAAGAATGTAAATAAGAAATTCTTGAACAAGATTTGAAAATCAAAATGTTAGTGCTCAACACCTAATTCTTTTTGGTTCATGCAATGATAGCCAAGAAATGATGCTGATGTAAGGGTTGTCATCCATTATATAGGGATGTACCCTTTAGGTTTAGGGCTGTTGCTGAGAGCACAAATACTGGGGGAGAAGCGTGCTGGATGGATTTGGTAGCGATGATATTTAGCATGACCGTTTGGGGTGCAAAGTTTGTTTCGAAATGAAAATGAGAGGTCTATGACTACTAGAGATTGAATATGACCCAGAAGAAGAGCTCTACGAGTCTCAGTCGAAAGCTTTAGTAGCCTGAAAGTTCAACTTGCAACTCAAGTTATTTGAAGGTTTCTGGAGAAAATAAGAAATTTATTTTTGCAAAGTTATTAAACAATTCTTTACGATCACTGACAGTGGCATGAAGAGAAACGAGCAGAGATAAGGGGGTGGAATATGGAAGTGATTGTTGAATCACACTATATATTATAAATACTGTTGGAAAATATATTGATGGCAAATAGATTTTCAGTTGTGTATGT
>CAIGRL010177684.1:0-19582 GCA_903798325.1 Fraxinus xanthoxyloides | reverse complement strand
CAATTTTGGATCAAACATGTTCTTTAGCAACAAACATTCACTAGGAACAGAAAGACATGCAGCCGCCAATTCGGAAAGTGCAGGGGCTGGAGCCTGTCCAAGACTAATATTGGAAGGAACTATAGAAACAGCACCAAGAACTGGTCCTGTTGGCAAGGAGAGGCCAGGGTTATTAACAACAGGGGTACCTAATGCGCCTGCAATGCTGCAAACATGACAGGTGTAAGATAAAATAAAAGCGTTCTAGAAACGATAAGAAACAGGAAGATATTGAACCTTGANATAAAATAAAAGCGTTCTAGAAACGATAAGAAACAGGAAGATATTGAACCTTGAAGCAGTGCCTGTGCGATCCAATTTCTGCATGAGAAGCGCTCGAGAGTGTGCATTCAAGGACTGCAGACCGTTGAGAAAGGAGGTCAGCGTTTTTCCAGTGAAATGAGACACAAAAATCATAAGGTCAAGAATAAAGAAAACAAGAAAAAATTAGATAATACATAAAAGAGATTATGTGCACACTGCAATAAAAGATATTGTATATGAAATATTCAGAAAAAACGATAGGTTGGGAAGTTATTCGATTAACTATAAAATATTACTCATAAATATTTCCAGTAAAAGACAACAAACTTTTCACACTGAAATGACAAAACTATACATGCAAATGCATAAGTACTACTTAACCAATTTCTCCTTTGTTTCAATGAGGCTATGATAAAATTGAGAAGTTGTTCTGGACAATAGATAGGAATCTCGCCTTGTGGCCCAGCCACAGTTTACATGCATATAAAAAAGATTGAAAAGAAGCATCATCAAAGGACCATATATCTCAAGAATATGATAGCTTGTATTGTATGCATGGGTACTTTGTTTTCCTTCTATCTAGAACCAAGGCCTGAGGCGCAATTTCAAAACATTATCGATGTTCATAAATGGATTTCAATAGAAGCTTCTACGAATTAATATTTTATGTACGAACATCCAAAGTGTATTTGATCTTTGCATCTCCATTTTGGGTAACGGTCATAAGAACGTATGTCTATAGGGCAAGGGAAGCTATCATAAGTGGATAGAGCAAAGAAAATATGGGTTAGGGCATATGCTAATACTCCTAATAAGTAGGGACTAACCAATCCATTGCCTTCAATATCATCAAAATCAGCAACATTTGCTCCAGCATCTTGCATTGCAGCTTGATCCGTAACAGCAGAGACCTAAAAATTGAGAAAAGAGAAAGATATAGATTACCAACATAAGCAAATCTAATCCAAGAATTTCTGGTAGAATCAGATAATTGTACCCATACACACAGTGTGCAGGCAAAAGAGGATAAAATAGAACAATTTACCAAGATAGAGAATAACATGTCAATATGTAAAACTTAATAAAATTAAATAATTTAAAGCTATGCCTTATAAGATAAACCATGCGCAAAAACTGTTCAAAACGTGATGTATCAGAGATGGACATGTTTTGATTGTAGCAGAAATTTAGAACTCAGGAACGTATAAAAGTAAAAACAAGATGTTATATCTAAGATTTGAGATACAAAATCTATGAAAATTAACTGAGAAGAAAGAGATTTCTAAGCGCGTCTAAGTCAACTATCCAGTGATGAAGCAATCAACTATGTCAAAATCAATACAAAATACCATCGATTGCATGCACACAATATGATCCATTTATAGTTAATACGTAGACGTCCCCGAGTTGATAGACCACATCCATAACCTTCTCTGACCAAAATTTCCACAGCAATTCCTTCCCAGCCAACTATTCCTTTATAATACAAATCCAGCAACCATCAACACTATTGGGTGACGGTTCGTCATACCTGTCAAAAGTTAGCTCAATAATACCCAAATACACTTTGGACCACAGAAAAGAGGCTATACAAGAAACGAGACCATTTCATAACAAAAAATAAAGGTCTATGACAACTTTTATACATCTCCCTTGGAAGTAATTGCAACAAAATGAGATTAACGTAGTATAGGAGTTGAAGGCAGAAGAAATAAATTACTGAAAGTTTCATTACCTTGATAACTCGACCTGCAATCTCCAGTTGCCCATTTAAATTTTGTGCAGCCTTGGCATCTTCAAGACGTGCAAACTGAAAGGGAACTATGTTATGTATGCATTCATTATCCAGAAGTTGCAAAGGTTATCATGGGATCTAAATTCAGAACTACTGTTATCTCATGCAATATCACGTCTGACAATTGCTGTTTCTTCCCCAAAGCAGTTTTTCTTAGCAAGTAGAACAGCAAACTAAACAAACAAACTGTCCTCAGAATGCTTATAGTAGAAAATATCAAACTCACCTGTACAAAACCATAACCTTTGCAATTGGCAGTTTCAGGATCAGTGGGCAGCTGCACCAACTCCACAGAGCCAAAAGCTTCAAATACCTAAATTTTATATTCAATATATGGAGACAGGTCAAGATATGAAAAAATGAAAGGAAAGAAATTTATAAATATCTCTATATTCCACTCATATCACCATTTTAACATCCTCTCATAAGCGCATAAATATACTACCTGACGAAGTTGATCTTCTTTTATGGTAACAGGTAGATTGCCAACATATAGCTTTCTATCTTCGGAAACAACAGATATAGTAGACTGAACTAGATTCTTTTCAGCTTCTGATGGCTTAACCATCACTGGTACACCAAGTAAAGGCTGACCAGAAAGTGCTATTGCCATAGGAACTGACATTACATCATAAAATTCAATATACCTGCAGAAGTAGCAATAAAGATTATTCATTTTCAACCACACAATTCATGGGATCCAGAAATTTTATCAACTTCTTAACCACACAATTCATCAACTTTTATTAAGATCTAGTGAAAAACTGATTTATAGCTAAACCAAACATGGCTGATGTTGAATTCCAGGAAATGCATCCAAAAAGTTAACAAGGCTATTATAGTCACACTAAATCCACAAATTTTATTGCAAGACATGATAGTACCATTCTCATTGTCACGAATTCTGCTCACTCCCCAATCCTGTGAAACATTGTTCAAAGATACTGTTGCTTGACCATAAAACTTTGTCGAGATGTCAATTGATGAATCAAAGTAACAAGGACCACATCTTTGGACAAAATATATATATATATATATATATACATAAATATATTCACATCCAATAATAAATAACTAGGGAAGGAAAGAAAAGTATTTACCCAATTCCTTTGGAGCGTCTGGAATTGCGGTCCATGATGAGGTGTACATCTCTGACCTGAAATTGTCAAATAAGTCAACAGTAATAAATTTAAAAGAGATAAAACTACTAGGACTTCTGCAATTAAAATTTGGCAGTGTACATCGTCAAGAAGGTCAAATGGGGCAGGCATGCATCAATAGTTTAAAGGGCTGACATGCAACATAGTTAAAGGGCTTAATATGGACGTAATCACACAATGAACATTCACACACAAAAAATAAAAATAAAAATGTGAACGTAACAGTCAAAGCGTCAGAGAACTACTGCTGGCAGTATACATATTAACAAAATACAGCATGACAAAACTTATCAAAACAACATGCGTCAACCTTGCCAGCCTTGGAGAAGAATTCGTAGACATCTCTTTCAACTGCCTTCAAAGAAATCTGGAAATTGCACCAGAGTACAAGTGAGGAGACATCCAGAAATATAGGCATGAGTATTGCAAGAAAAGCTTAAATGTATAGTTAAATAACCTGATAAGCAAAAACTGTTCTTTGATCTCTTTCAGGATCTGCTTCTGGCTTTTCCACCTCTTTCTTCTTCTCTTTGTATCTTCTGTAAAAATGATTAGAAAACAAACAAATTATTTCAAATACCAATTGACCCCAATCGCTGATAAACTTGCAAATTATGAAATGAACAACAGCCTGGAACATCCACAGAGCAAAGTTTGAGAGAGCGCTTTGCTCCTTAATATACAAAACATGTATGCGGAGAATTCCCTCATTCATAAAAGAGAAAATCCCAAAGGGAAGCTAGAATTTCTTCTTAAACTGGTCAAAGCCATGTATCATACTCCTGCAGGTGAACTCCATAGAGTCAACAAACTGTACTAAGGTTTTCATTTGGTCAAAAAAGAAACATTTTGATGAGAAAGCAACGAGACAAACCTGGAGAACAAAGTAGCAATTAAGAGAAATGAACACTGAAAAACTTCAGGCATTGAATTAACAACAGGCTTGTCCCTTCTATGCTGAACCTAATTTTACATTTTGCACCATTGTATTAAAGAGCAAATTTATTATCATAAATGATGGAAAACATATCAACGTAACAAAACGACCTAGCTTAACCAAAAGAATTACCCCCAACACTCAATTGTCCAATCTTTCACACGCGCGAATATAAAGAAGATATACATTACACCAAAGCAATCGAGCACATCCATCATCACCTTTCAAATGCTATTACCTCAAAAGCAGGAAGAAGAAGAAGAAGAAAAATTAATGTTGTGTAACTGCTACACAAGTTAAACACTGTACAGAGAGACTGCTGGAATGAAATATCTGTCAAATGGTACACAACGACGCCCCTAAGATTCAGCTTTACCTGTTTAAAATTTTTAAGAAGTGACAAACATGGTAACACTTGTTTCATTCAACTTAAACCCTATGGATATAGAAACGAGACTAGTACATACAGAAACACGAGCCTATAAAAAATAAGTAAATAAGAAATAAGGAGATATAAGCAGGTAGAGGAACCGAACCAACATCTTTAGCTGGAAGGCTCAGGGGTACGTTGATGTTGATTCAGCATTCTATATAAAATACATACAACTTTTTCCACGTGTTGGCAGACATCCGTATATTATGTACATAAATATAACCGCCACAACAGAAAAACAGAAACAAAAACTCCATGGGGTAAAAAAATTAGAAATAATAGTATAGTACCTCCAACAGAGAAAGTCGCAAATTAAATCTTATTCTCAAGTATTATACATAGGCAGAACTTTTAAGAATAAGATAAGAACAGGCATACATCACCATCTTCATAGTCTAAAAGAAATTTTGAACTGGATGGAGCTGCTTGTAACGGGATTATTTCATTTTGCGACATGAAGCACCTCAAAATATTTCCTCCCCAGTGCATTGGATAATAATCAAATAAATAGCTTCAAAAAAAGTTCAAACCAACAGCAAGACCATCATAATTTTTCAAAGGGTATTTATCAAGATTTTAGAAGTCAACCAACCAGAGTTTAGCTTCAACTCCATTTATAATTAGTACCTTCATAAAAAATAACTTAAAGCGAAGTAATGGATGAATTTATAACCATTCCATTTAACCAATTGATATGTTTTAACACCAAATTCCTACTAAGAAAGATAGCACAGCTAGCATTTGCACTGTCAATGCAAGAGAAACCACGAAGATATGGCATGAGGGCCAAAATTAGCGAACAAATAGAGCATAAATATAGAAATTATAAGCCTCAATTTCCATGATTAATAAACATGTTCAAATCAGTGAGTTCAATATTATAATTATGAAATATACTTCATAGAATTTTAAATAAAGAAGAGCGGGAGCATTACCTGCTTTTATGATCTCCATCTCTAAACTCCTCCCTTCCTCTTTCTTTATAGTCCCCATCTATACTCCTTTCCATATCCCTGCTTCTCTCCCTCTCCCGATCATCCCGATTTCTTTCTGAATAACTTCTGCTCCCCCTCAAGCTCTCGCGCTCCCCCTCCCTGTCTCTCTCTCTTCCATATTCACGGCCATGCTCTCTCCTGTCTCCATCACGATAACTCTCTCGTTTCTTGTCAATGTCCCTCTCTTTGTCCATTTCTCTTTCTTTCTCTTTTCCACTGCCCTCCTCCTTGTCTCTGTTTCTATGCTCCCGCCTATGTTTATTATGTCTATCACTGTCACTCTTCTCCCTATCTCTTGATGGGAGATGACCCGAGCTCCTTTCTTTCCTGCTATCACGAGACTCTTCCCTTGACCTTGAATGGTTCGTCCGCTGATCCAAGTCATTGTCATTACCTTCACTTTTGTGCTTTGAACTCTGACTTCTATCTTTCTCTTTGGATTTCAAATTGTCCTCACCTCCATTCAAAATCTCCTTTGACTTTTTAGGTTCTGGATTTTCCACCATATTCTCTAAATATTCATACTCGTCGAAATCCATTTTTAAAACCTTAACTCGCACAGGGAGAACCTTCTGCGAAAGCAATCAAACTAGAAGATATTAAAATCCCAAACAGATACTTTTGGGAAACATAAATCCAAAAAGGAATTAATCACGAGTTCATAGCCCAAATTGCTTAAATCGAATTCATATTTTCTTTGCGATTTCTTATGCGGTATACGTATAAAGTTTAGATAAATATTTAGAAATTTTTCGAGATACCATAAATTGTTTAAATAATAGTTAATTGTTAGCCGCTTGTCATTAGAACTGAGACTTATGGCAACATAATATTAATTCATAATTTGACAACAAGATTATACGAAAAATCGAATCAGTACTGCTTTTCAGAAGCGAGAGGGAAGACAGATATTTCAAAACCCTAATTTTAACGCTAGCAATCAAAGCTAAAAACGAAAATCATTACAGCAGTATACCACACAGCAGATTAACAGTAGTAGGGTTTAATCAATCGAGAAATGTTTACCCCAGAGAATGAGAGGTGTCTTAGTTGTCTTGAATCTCAACTATTTTAAGGGTTTTGTTGCAAAACCAAAGATTTGCAGAGAATTTGGGGGGTGGATTATATTTACAGGAATGCTCGCTATTTCTTCTATACTGACGTGGAAAAAAGGGTGCGAGAAACGGGTAAACGAGGCTGGAACTGGAACGGATCCGAACCCAACAGCCCAAATTTGAAGTTCATCATCTAGCAGATTTGGGCCAATGCGGCAATATGATGACTTGATAGTGGGACTTAACCTATGTTTGGTAGTCATCTTTTTCCAAATTTTTTTTTCCAATTACATTTTACTATAAAATAACATTACGCGTTAATCGAAAATTTTGTCTTATTTTTAATTACATATTCTCCAAAAAGTTACTATTCTAAAATTTGTTTTACTCCAAATTTCCATTAAAATGGAGCCCAAACAAGGGCTTAGTATTGTTTTGCCTGAAAAACATTCCATGTTTTCATACTGTAACACCTCGACTTTTTATTTTATTTTCTTATGGGCTAAATTTAAGGTTCGACATTTAGCAAATGAATAGTCCGCATCTAGTTTGGTCGTCATACTGAAGTCCAAAAGTTGAAACGATAAACTGACTCACTTATTTACATAAATGATTTGTTTTGTCTATGTATAATTTTTAGAATTTATCGTCAGTTATTTGAGTAGTATATTTAAGTATTTCAGATGTTGAAAAAAAATATATCGATATTATACTTATTTCGAAACTCATGCTAAATAATATAAATTGGTTTAAATAGAAATAATTTTGGACTAGTCATACCCGAGTTATTTTGAGATAAATAAAGTATTCTAAATTTTTATATTTTACTAATAAACAAAAACGTATTGGGAAATGAAAAGATATAGTATAATTAAACGTAGAGCAATGCTATTCATTCACATTAGGATTACAACATCAATCTATGTGGCGTTAATGTGAGATTAAATAATATGTGAAATTAAATATGTCATTTAATTTCATATTTTATTTAACCTATCATTTATAGCCATATAAACTGTATTTATAAGAGGATGAATAATATTTTTGTTAAACCTAATTATCCATTAACTAGATAATATCTGGGGAGTTTAATTTAATTAATTCTTAATTACTCTAAAAATCTTTTGAGTTGTCATGGAGTTACGTGGGGGAAATGTGTGTGTGTGTGTGTGTGAGTGAGAGAGAGAGAGATGAGAGTGTTACATTAAGAAATTTTATAAATTCCTTTCTAATACACACTATTATTTTACATATTATCATTATAAATTACATTTCAGTTTTACTTATTATCAAGTTAAGGTAAGAACACTTTGTGCAAGTGATAAATTCTTATTTCTTGATGTTTATATAAATTCATAGCATGAAATACACTAAAGTCTTCGAGTCAATTTCTATGTTAAATCCTTCGAGATGGACGGTTAGATCAATATGTTAAATCTTACGGGATATAGGAATTCTTAAGAAATTCCATGAGCTATTGGATATCGCGACCAGTTTACTCTATATCTAAGAATGTCAGTATGTTATGTCATTTTTATATTATATCATGTTAATAAGAATATGCATGTATTTTTACTGAGTGTTTTTAAAATACTCACTCTTACAATAACCTTTAATATTAGAACGAGTCTTGTGGACGCGTGGAAGATTGATCGAGTGATGCTTATGGGATCGCCAAGTAATATTTTTAGAAATGATAATAGAAAATTTTTATTTGAAGAATATTTTATGTTAAATGTGGTGCTCATTATTTTAGTAGTTTTTTTAAATATTAAAGCATTTGATATTTTATGTTAAATCTTAAATTTATTGTTTGAAATTGCAGCATGTAAATTGTTAGTTTAACATTTATCGATTTATCGATCAAATCAAAAATTTGAATAAAAGTGAATTTTCGCTTAAATTAGATAACACTTGAAGTCTATTCGTTTTAAATAATAATATAAAAATGAAATAGATTTCGGAGTGTTACAGTTTGGTATCAGAGCTCGTGTTCTACTTTTCTGTAGACTTGAAAAAAGAATTATATATATTTTTATTTGTTATATAAAGGTGTAACGGAAATAATTTTAGCACTAATTCATAAATTTTAGTGTGTTCCATTTGAATAATTTTTAATCACGCTAGATGAAAAATCCTTTTTGAATAGTAACTAAAGAAAAAATGGCCGTGACTGATTCTAATAGAGAAAAAAAAAAGTGTCAACTTGCTCTTTTATATATTATGAGATTTTTATCAAACGAGTGTTAATAAGACCCATGGCATTTAACGTTCATCAATCTACACCGTCCGATGAACCCAAGGTATGGATGAAATGATATGTTTCATTTTATTTCAAGCATGATTTATGTATCATTTGAAATTGAATTCATGCAATTGATTATAATTTAATGTCTAGAATAAAATATGTTATGCATGTTATTATTTTGTTTTAATATACAAGAAGGTATGATGATTGGCATTTATATTAAAACCACATGAGCATAATGTATTATTTGATATTATTAACAAAGATAAAACATAATTGGACACTTATGTGACAGACATGGTTAGAACATATAAGACTGCTAGAAAGACCACAGCTTGTAGAGCAGCGTTAAATTGTAGGTTCGTCATATAGTCCTATGAGAATTTCGTAAGTGACCCGAGTCGTTCGCTTGTCGAACACGTGCAGACATCTATGAGAGATGTATGGCAGCTGTGAATGCAAGATTGGAGATCACACATATTGAGGCTGTGAATAACCTCATACACTCACTTTCACCTCAATGGGGAGACATAGGAATTATGGTTAGGAATGAGATGCTAGAAGGTAACTCTCCAAAGCATCCAGATACGATTAAGTTCGGTATTTATTCTCAGACCCTTCTAGATAGGTGGAGTACTTCAACTGGAGATAGTAATTGAGCATGTTGCCGAACCCGAGCTAGAACCTCAATTTGAAAAGAATATCCCGAATGGGAGCATAAGGATGACTTTGGGTTGGAGTCAAAGAATGATCGCATGAATCTGAGCCACTGGTTGAGATAGACATGGAATTTGGGTCTAAGGTAGAAGACTCCTCCAAATATGAAGCTCTACCAATGAAGATATGCAGGAATTCATAGGAATTGGAAACTTAAATTCTATTCCTTTATTTTGTGATTTTTTTCTTTTATGTTATTGGAATTTGAATTAGTCGAACTATTGTATATCCTGACTCCATGACGTATTATTAATAACACTCGCACTTTCTTTTGAACATATTGAACTATTGCATTATCCCAGATTTCTAAGACAATTTAAATTTTGTTGATTGAAAGGAAATGGACGGACAACAAGACCAATCAACTATGTTCAGGGATCTGATGAGAGCGATGCATGATCTTGGTAGACATCAAGCACTAATACATCCTCAGAATGTACCGGCAAATGCCAACAACACGGGTTCAATTGTAGACTAGTTTCGTTGTTTCAAACCTCCTTTTTTGATGGCAAAGCCGACCCTTTGGCAGCCTAGGAATGGTTAAGATGATTGGAATGAATCTACAAACACATGGCATGCACTGACGCACATAAGGTATCATATGTCGAATTTATGTTGGTTGGAGCAGCAAGCCACTGGTGGGAGTCTGCTTCGCGTACCAGAACGGAAGCCCAACAATGTGCTATGACTTGGGCACAATTCCAAGAAGAAGTGATGACAAAATACTTTCTCCAGTCTTTGAGGGATCGAAGATAGGCAAAGTCCCTACAGTTGAAACAAGGAAATATGTCGCTTGATAAGTACAAAAGGAAGTTTAAACAACTGTCGCTGAGCTAAATAAGGCTAGGAGGTTCAAACTAGGATTACATCTAAAAATTGGGAGAATTATGGCATCTCACCATACAACTACCTATAGTGAAGTGCTTCAAAGAGCTTAATCAATTTCTGATCATCTAGAAATGGATCGGATGACTTAGAAAATAATGAATCTTATGGGAAACGAAAGTGGAATGGATCTAATAAATGGAAATGATTTGGACAATTTAAGAAGGCCAATACAAGATCAGGATCAAACAAACCAAACAAAGTTACTCCACGATTTCCTAAATGCAACAAGGCCACGGTGGAAAGTGCTTGTTTGGGAAAAACGTATGCTATCAATGTGGTCAAGAAGGTCATTTCGCCCCAGATTGCAAGGCACCTAAGAAAGACTATGAGCGGGGTAATAAAGTGAAAGCCAAAGTCTTTGCTTTAACTTAGAAGTGGCAACAGAGGATCCGAATGTAATGACATGTATTCTATCAATATATGAATTACCTACGTATGTCCTTATAAACTCAGGAGCTACTCATTCATTTATTTTTATACCATTTGTTGATAAATCTTGTACTGCATGTGAAAAGTCTAATTGTGTTCTAGGAATTTCTATCCCATTCGGTAGAATTTTGAACATCAATCAGATCGCTAGGGCAGTAAAGTTAGAAATGAACGTAAAAGAATTCGAAGTTGATCTATACCTCCTAGACATGAAAGATTTCGATATTATTCTAGGAATTGACTAATTAGGAAACAACCGTGCAACCATTCGGTGTTTTGAAAAAGAAGTAATTTCTCAAAAGCCCAGGAAGGAAGAGTTTCAGTTTTACGCTATACGAGTTAAATCTTTACCTCATCTCGTGTCAGCCATGAAGACAGAAAAGATGTCTAAAAAAAAGATCTTGCAAAGAATTTCTAGTGAATGTATGTCAAACTCACCAATCGAAGCTTACTATTGGTAATGTACCGATTGTACGAGATTTCATAGATGTATTTCATGATGACTTACCCGATGTACCACCTGAAATATAAATTGATTTCAGCTCCAGTTGTAGCTATACCAGATGGTTCAGAAGGATTCGTTATATACAATGATGCATCCAAATAGGGTTTGAGATGTGTACTGATGCAGTTTGGAAAGGCGATCGCATACGCCTCAAGACAATTAAAACAATATGAACAAAACTACGCATGATCCAGAGTTGGCGGCGGTATTACATGCTATAAAAATATGGTGTAACTACCTTTAAGGAGGAAAGTGTGATATTTATACTGATCATAAGAGCTTAAAATATTTTTTCACTCAAAAGGATCTGAATATGAGGTAGAGAAGATGGTTAGAGTTAGTTAAGGATTATGATTGTCTTATCCATTACCATCCCGGTAAGGTTAATGTAGTCGCAGATGCTCTTAGTAGGAAGACGGTAGAATAACTAGCAGTTTTACTCACAACTCAAGTGCAGTGGATTAAGGAGTTCGATAAATTGAATTTAGAAGTTATCATTCCGCCAGCTCGAGTTACTGCAAGGATTACAGCATTAAAGATCAACCTACACTTAGGGATTGAATCAAGAATGCTCAGGATAATGACCCATTTTTTAGAAAAATCAAGGCGGAAGTTGGTACAAGCAAAAGAAAGGGTTTTGCAATAACATATGACAATGCTTTGATATTCGATGGAAGATTATGTGTATCGAAAGATGAATGGATAAGACATGAGATATTGGAGGAAGCTCACTATGCCCTATATGCTGCACATCCCGGGGGTACTAAAATGTATCGAGACCTTCGCGATATATTTTGGTGGAGGAATATGAAAAGGGGGATTGATCTTTTTGTTGAGAAGTGCATAGTATGTCAGCAATTTAAAGCATAACATCAAAGGCCATCAGGGTCATTAAACCTATTAGAAATTTTGAAGTTGAAATGAAAGCAAATAGCCATGGATTTTGTTGTAGGTTTTTCGAAGACAACGAAAGGTCGTGATGTCATCTGGGTAATTATGGACCGATTGATAAAGTCAACTCATTTTCTTTTAGTAAGAATGAACTACAGTATGAATCAATTTGCTCAATTATATGTCAAGGAAATTGTTAGACTGCATGAAGTTCCAACATCTATCGTCTCAGATCAAAATCCAATGTTTATTTCCAGATTTTGGAAGAGCGTGCAAGGAGCTATGAGAACAAAGTTGAATTCCAGCACTACCTATCATCATCAGTCTGATCGACAATCTGAAATGACTATTCAAATCTTAGAAGACATGCTTCAAGCATGTGTATTAGATTTGGGAGGTAGTTGGGAATCATACATATCGTTAGTGGAGTTTGCATACAATAATAGCTTCCACGCTACTATTGGCATGACTCCTTATGAAGCTTTATATGGTCAAAGGTGTAGATCCCTAGGCCATTGAGACAAAGTTGGAGAAATTCGAATTTTGGGTCCAGAAATTATTGCAATGATAGTATGAGCAATAGATAAAATTAGAGACAGAATAAAAGCAGCTCAAGATAGATAGAAAAGCTATGCAGACCAACGAAGAAAGTCGGTAGAGTTTGAAGTTGGTGAGAAAGTGTTTCTAAAAGTGACACCAATAAAAGGAGTTCTTAGATTTGGCAAGAAGGGAAAGTCCAGACCTCGATTTATAGGTCCTTTCGAAATTCTAGACAGAATTCGAAATGTAGTTTACTGTCTAGCATTGCCACCTGGACTATCGGCGGTACATAATGTATTCCACATATCGATGCTTAAAAAGTATGTACATGACCCAGAACATGTGATAAATTACGATTCATTAGAAGTTCAAAAAAATCTTACGTATGAAGAGGCTCCTTTGAAAATTATCAAAAAAAAAGTACATGCATTAAGAAATAAGAAAATTACATTGATTAAGGTTCGATGGAAAAATCATGGAATCGAAGAGGGTACCTACGAGAAAGAAGATGAAATAAAAATCAAGTATCCAGAGTTTTTCAGCTAAATAAGGTAATTTCGAGGACGAAATTATTTTAAGAGGGCGGGGATGTAACGCCCTGAATTTTTATTTTATTTTCCTATGGATTAAATTTAAGGTTGGGCATTTAGCAAATGAATAGTTCGTGTCTAGCTTGGTTATCGCACTGAAGTCCAAAAGTTGAAACGATAAACTCGACCGACTTATTTACATAAATGATTTGTTTTGTTTACATATAATTTTTAGAATTTATCGTCAATTATTTGAGTCGTATATTTAAATATTTCATATATTGGAAAAAAATATAAATATTATACTCATTTTGAAACTCGNAGTTTTTCAGCTAAATAAGGTAATTTCGAGGACGAAATTATTTTAAGAGGGCGGGGATGTAACGCCCTGAATTTTTATTTTATTTTCCTATGGATTAAATTTAAGGTTGGGCATTTAGCAAATGAATAGTTCGTGTCTAGCTTGGTTATCGCACTGAAGTCCAAAAGTTGAAACGATAAACTCGACCGACTTATTTACATAAATGATTTGTTTTGTTTACATATAATTTTTAGAATTTATCGTCAATTATTTGAGTCGTATATTTAAATATTTCATATATTGGAAAAAAATAAAAATATTATACTCATTTTGAAACTCGTGCTAAATCACATAAATTGACTTAAGTAGAAATAATTTTGGACAAGTCAAACCCAAGTTATTTTGAGAGAAATAAGGTATTCTAAGTTTTTATATTTTATTAATAAACAAAATATAAATAATAATCAAATTTATGCAGTATGTTTTGGGAAATGAAAAGACATAGAGCCTGTTTGGGAGAGCTCAAAATCTAATTAAAATTGAGTCTCACTCTTCTAATAAAAGTCAAAAGTAACGGCTAGTTTTTCAATTTTAATCTATACTAAACACCCTCATAGTATAATTAAACCTAATTACACATTAACTAGATAATAACTAGGGAGTTTAATTTAATTAATTCTTAACTAATCTAAAAATCTTTTGAGTTGCCTTGGAGTTAGTGTGGGAGATGTATATATGTGGGTGTGAGATGAAAGTGTTTCATTGAGAAATTTTATAAATTCCTTCCTAATACACACTCTATCATTTTTACATATTATCATTCTAAATTACATTTAAATTTTACTGGTATCAAGTTGAGGTAAGAATACTTTGTTCAAGTTGTAAATTCTTGTTTCTTGATATTTATATAAATTTTTGGCATGAAATACACTAAGGCCTTCGAGTCAATTTTTATGTTAAATCTTTCGGGATGGACGGTTAGATCAATATGTTAAATCCTACGGGATATGTGAATTCTTAAGAAATTCTTTGAGCTATTGGATATCGCGACCAGTTTGTTTAAAATCTAAGAATGTTGATATGTTATATCAGTTTTATATTTATATCATGTTAATAAGATTATGCACGTATTTTTACTTAGTGTTTTCAAAATACCCACTTTTATAATGACCTTTCAAATTAGAACGGGTCGTATGGTCGCTTGGAAGATTGACTAGTGATGCTAAGTAAATTTTTAGAAATGATAATTGAAACATTTTTATGTTAAATGTGGTACTCATTATTTTAGTAGTATTTTTTAGTATTTAAGCATTTGACATTTTATGTTAAATCTTAAATTTATTGTTTGAAATCACAGTATGTAAATTTTTGGTTTAACATTTATCAATCAAATAAAAAATTTGAATAAAAGTGAATTTTCTCTTAAATTAGATAAAGAAGATTTTCTTGTAACACTTGAAGTCTATTTGTTTTAAATAATAATATAAAAATGAAATATATTTCTGGGCGTTACACATAATTTGATGAAAGTGTGAGATTTTACTCGGAGGAAATTACACCCATGAGTAAATTTTTACTTCCAATTTTAAAAATTAGGTATAAAATCTATTTATTCAAAAATAGGTCATAATTCAACTTTTTAATTTTAATAATAATGTTATTAAATCAAATTAATTTCCATTCTTTTTAGAATTCTCACCTTTTTTTGGATGAAGAGCTTTCAGAATTGACTTCTATTTTTCATAATTGAGAACATATAGGCTGAAGAATAATATTAGTATAATTTTTTCGAGATTGAATATTCTTGGTATTCTTGGTTATAGGAATTGAATCATCTGCCCAATCAGCTTGTTTAATTGGAGATGCAATAATTTCTTTACTACCATGAGTAACAATTATTTCTTAAATCGAAGGATGTTCAAATTGAAAAGTTTCACCAGAAGAATTTTTCCGTGTTTTCTTATTAACATGGGTCATGGGTGTTTTGAATATATTTAATTTTTGAAGTTTCTTTTTTGAAGTCTTCTTATCAAAAACTTTGAAATGTGCCCAATTGTAGAAACTTAAATCTTTAGGAGAATCATAAAATTCTTTTCATAATGATTTCATTTCTTCTTTTGAAAATAATGTTTTTAGAGAGTGACGAAACAACGGAAGTTTGATCAGTTTCAAATTCATTTTCTCTATCAATAGTAGAGGAAATGACATTCATTGACTATCGAACCTTTCAGATGGATCATGTAACATGTCACACAAATTTGGAGGTTCAGGAAGTTCTGAGTCATCATCTTTGTTAGAGGTGTATTGAGTATTTGGAATATTTGGATTAAAATTAACTCCTATGAGTTTTTCAGAAGAAGTTGAAAACCTTGAAATTTGTAAAGGAATTTCAGATCTATGTTCAGATCTAGATGGATATGACCTTTGAAGACTTTTTGATGTTGATCCATCAAAAATCATCTTGACATGGCCATCAAGAAATGAAATAATTTGATTTGGAGTATTACGAACAAGAGTAAGAATAAGATTTTGAGCATTTTCAAAATCTCATTTTAATCGTCTGGGTTGAAGGTTCCATGATATCCGTTTAGGAATCATGGTATTTGAATGAAGATGGTTGATCCCCACAAGAAGGCTTTCTTCTCTTGGAGATGAACAAAGAGTTCGAATATTGAGTTGAGTGTTCATAAGCTTATAATATATTCAATATATTAAAAGCAAGTGATTTTAAATGGTCATCAATATCGAAGTTTTTTGTTTGAATATGAAGATTAAGAGCAGTAAGAATAGCTCCATCGTTGAGATTAATAGTAAAATTTAGATAACAATTTGAAAAAATATGAAATTTGATTCTTGAACAGAAAATAATGAATGTTCAGTAGTGAGAAGTTTCTTATCTCTAAGAGTTAAGAGAATGGGAATATCTAAACTAAATCTAAACAATGATTTAATAGCTATTTGAATAAGTCACACATGAAGATATTTAAATTTCATTCTATGAGTTTGCATAGCATCTTTTGAGAATAAATTTATTTGAGATTATTGATTTTTAATAGCAAGAGTTTGCTCAAATCTCCTAAATCAATTAGAAATTAAAGATGTGATTTGAATAAAATGAAATTATAATAACATGCCAATGTAGACACAATGCTACAGGATAGACTGAATCCAACCCAACCAACAATGGGACCACCCAATGCGCACACATGCTTCATAGTCTGATCAATGCTCCAACAGGCTCCGGGGTAACCGGTTTCACCCTTGACACTATACCTAAAATAGTACAATCACTATAACTTCACATTATTCGATTTATGACTCTGATACCAAAATGGCCCCATGGGACAGGGGTAGTAGGAGAAAATAGAAATTGAAAAACGGAATCAAATAAATTTTTGAGAAATATGATTTTATTAACGAAAATATTTTAACTTACAAGATTTGAATACAAATAATTGTAAAGAAAATTAGAAATTAAAAGAAATATTTCTAAATTTCTTGAAAAAAAAATTCTCCCACTAAAAAACTCTCGAGGAGAACTTGAATTTTGATCTTTTTTTTTTTATATATATTTGGAGTTCAGACCTGAAATTTTCATGAATTGAATTGGAGAATCTGAAGGGCGATAATATCTATTATTTCTCAACTATTGGCGCCTTCTTTTTGAAATAATGCCATAACTTTTATAGAGTGACTTTAATAAAGTTGATTAAAATGAAATTTCATTTATTAAAATCTATTGTCATTATTTGTATTTGTCTTGAATGATAGAAATGATGGTAGAAACAACTTTTGATGTGGGAAATATAATTGAAAAAGTGTATTTCTTGAAGCATGAACCCTGTGTTGTCAATACTCGTCCAAATAACTGGATCCATATAGTCATTTTGAAATTTTTTTGAGTTTTTTAAGCAATTAACTCATCAATATCTATCTCATAGCAGTCATCTTCATTGCTCTACGTAGGGATGGACAAAACCCAAACCAACCCACCTAAACCACCCAACCCAATCAGTTTGGATCGATTTTTTGTGATTTTTCAGCTGAGTTCGGGTTTTGGATTAAAAAAATGGGTCGGGTTGGATCGGTTCATGGGTTGACTCTTGAGAACTGAGTTAACCCAACCCACAATATGAATAATTTGTTTAGAGTTCAATTCACTTGGAGTTACTTTAATCATTGGCACTTCGGTGGATATATATTGGTTCTACAAATGTTTCTTGATTGTTCCAAACCGACCAACTCAACCCAACCCGATCGACATTTAGTTGGGTTGGGTTCCAATCTTTATATGGGTTGGGTTTGGTTGAAATTCAACCAAACCGATCATATTGGGTTGGATTTGGGTTGGGGTAAAAACTGACCCCACTCGACCCCACACTCATCCCTAGCTCTGGGCATAGTCTATTTCTAAGTTTGATTGAGAAGAGTTTCTTCTAAAAAAAAGCAAGATCAAACCAAAGCTCTCCTCGATTGAACTCAGAAACAAACTATTTCCAAAGCAATGAAGATGGCTGCTATAAGATAGATATTGATGAGTTAATTGCTCAATAAACTCAAAAAACCTCAAAATGACTATATGAATTCAATTATTTGAATGAGTATCGACAACATAGGGTTTATGCTTCAAGAAATACACTTTTTCAATTATGTTTTCTAGCTCAAAAGTTATTTATGTAAGTATTGTCATTATTCAAGAAAAATACAAATAACGAAGACTTTAATAAATGAAACTTTAGAGTCTGTTTGGTATGGTTTAAAATTCAATTAAAATTGAAAATATAGCCGTTAATGGGTCTCACACGTCTAATAAAAGTCAACAATAACGACTATATTTTCAATTTTAATCTGATTTTAATCTCTATCAAACATCATCTTAATAAAAGAGATTTCATTTCAATCAACTTCATTAAAATCACTTTATGAAAGTTGACGTGTTATTTCAAAAGGAATATGTCAATAGTTGACAAGTGACATATATCATTGTCTTTCATGACTATTCAAGATTCTTCAATTTAATTCTGAAGATTTCAAGTCCAGACTCCAAATATAAATAAGGATCAAGACTCGAGTTATTTTCAAGAGTTTTTTAGAGGGAGAAAAACTTTTTCAAGAAATTTAAAAATATTCCTCGAAATTTCTAATTTTCTTTACAATTATTTGTATTCAAATCTTGTAAGTTAAAATATTTTCTTCAATAAAATCATATTTCAACAAAAGTTTTTTTGATTTCGTTTTTCAAGTTCTATTTCCTCCTACTACCATGTCCCCTGGGCTGATCATCTCCTCAAAAACCCACACCCATGGCTTCATCTTTCACGACTCTTAATATGAATCCATATCCGAGTTTCAAATCACCATCTAATGGCGAAATCAATAGCACGAAGGAGATCGAGATCAAAATGAACACGATCACGCCTCCTTCGAAGAACGGGACTAGTTTGAAGACGATGAAATTCGAGGGTGCACAGATGAGAGAGAAGCAACTGACGGAGATGATTGAGCAGAAGATGGTGGAGACGAATTGAGTATGTTGCGAGGACGAGACCTTTGATGAGTGCAAGGTGGTAAGAGGAAGAGGTCAGCCAAGCCAAAGCCGATCTCCGCCTTTAGCTCGAGAAATTACAGCAAGATCCACTCGAGTCTTTCTGTTGGGAGAATCTCGAGACTGATGAGTGCCGAATTTATGAAGATTGATTATTCATGTATCGGTGTAGAACTCTAATTGCAGACCTGCCTAATTTCCAATTCCCATTATGGACGGATGCATGAGTGGTGGGTTATAGTGTGTGCACAGATTTATGTGCCCCGAGTTTGTGCACATCGAGGGACGGAGCCAGGAATGACCAGTACGG